>JAQFVV010001670.1:0-53267 GCA_028023455.1 Epiperipatus broadwayi | reverse complement strand
TAGTTCGAATTACCGTACTCTA
Organism: Epiperipatus broadwayi; assembly: GCA_028023455.1. NCBI lineage: Eukaryota > Metazoa > Onychophora > Udeonychophora > Euonychophora > Peripatidae > Epiperipatus > Epiperipatus broadwayi. The sequence goes on along the minus strand of JAQFVV010001670.1, from coordinate 53,245 downwards.
AAACACATGAAACGAAGATCGGTTCTTCGATCTGTCTGTTTCAATATATATATATATATGCTAACCTTGTAAATTGCACTTATCATATTGTAACCTGCCATGACCTTTAAAGAGCTATGTGAAAGTCAGTAGGTAATTCTCATTTAATGGATGTAAGGCAATCTCTCTATTGTTTATTTTATAATAAATTATATACATTTTATTCATTAAATATGTGTCTTTATTATGAGGTGTAACTGAATAATAAATTATTCATTCTTAATTATTTCTTATTAGCCATTAATTATGCTTTAAGTATTGAAATTATATATGTATAATCAAAGTCACACATCAGTGGTTTGCAATGTAAATATAATACCAGTTCCGCAATGTTATCAGTAATTGGACCTCAACAACGGTAATATTAATACATTAAGATAAGGTTTAGGTAGTGGAAAGTGATGTAGGAAGTGTGGAGAACCCTGAGAAAGAGAGTCTATGCTTAGTCCATGAATTACATCATGCTGTATGAAAAGAAAAGGCTGTGTGATGTCAAGGGTGTTAATTAGGTGATTGAGACTGCGAAGTCTAGATAGGGGTTCAAACTAAGGATGTGGATCTTCCCCATGCCAACTGGTTGAGAGTCCCTGCTTGGTCTTTCAGTTTTGTTGACTGATTATACAAACTTAATCATTGTACTGAAACATCAGCATTTAGCTTTTTCACTACACGGAATATCCCGCAAATAGTAATAATAATATGATATATATATATTATCTGTATTACTTTTAAGTTTTTAGTATTGACACAGTAAATGAAAATGTAAAATTATAGTTTACTTTAAATTGATTGAACACTTACAATTGAAGTATATATATCATTAAATATTTATGCTATAAGTTAAAATGTATAAACTTTATGCATATATTTTATTTAGTATGTATACATAATATAATATGTGTATGCAAGTAATTAAAAATATGAAAGATTATTTTAAGTGAAAAGTGTTTAAAATTTTTACTTTAATTGGGATTTTTTTTTTTAAAAAAAAAGCTTACCAAAACTATTGTAAATTAACTTCACTTAATATATATATAATTTTACCTTAAATCAATTTCACACATATTATTATATCATGCCCTTGGCTGGTATGCATTAGATTGCTAATATCGCAAAGTTCGAGCATTGACTTTTACAAAATTCTATCATTGAAAGACTCCTTACAAAGCAGACAATTTCCTTTCATTAGACTTTCATTGTTTTTATTTCATACAATCTGGAGTGTCCATTGCAAACTAATCTTCACCTTCCCACCTCCAAATCAGGATGTCATATTTATCGATCACCTTAATAAGTTAAAAAGTAAAGACCTTATCCTGTCTTCAAAATTCCTCTATAATGAGACATGGAATCTCTTTCAAATACCAAAAATCACCTAAGACATAAACAATCACACACAAAATTTGATACTAGCATTTCCATTAGAGATTATCCAGGGGATTAAACTTTAGATCCATCACAGATTCTCAATTAGGATGTTAGAACTTCTTACCAAGAAAGACAATGTATTCACATATTCTTAGATAATCAATTATTTTTCATTAATAAAGTTATTTTTGAAACTAAATCAATTTCACACATATAGTTTACACATTATGTTTAATACATATACATAATTACTGAGGTGAGTCAAAATCTCAAAACCAATTGGTCTGAGGATAAGAATGTTCCAGATAGATATTTTAAATATTTTCTTTTACCACACTTATCAATTAAGAGCTTGTTTGAGCTATTGGTATGCTCCCTATATTATATACATATATTTAAAAAAAATTGCTATATATATATATATATACATATTCACTTTATGTTTAAAATTGTTGTTGGCATCTTTTTTTTTTACTTGGGGGAAAAAAACCTTAACAAAATTAGATTATAAACAACTTTCTTATCACTTACATGGATGCTACAATCATAACAAAATCAATAAGCATTATTTAAAACATCCCACCCCACTCCTTTATTTAAGAAACAAAATGACCTATTTAAAAAATAAATATGTCTTATCAGTTTCATAAAGATTTTTAAACAAATGTACAAAATTTCAGCAAGTTATGTTGAATTTAAATACATTAAATATCGATTTAAAAATGGTATAAAAATGAAAGAAAAAATCATACCTCTTATAAGTCTTATTTAAAACAAATGAAAGTTTTAAGAATAATTCTTAACTGAGATTTAAGAAATTATTGCATATTTTAAATATTTTCCTGCCCTCTGTTCTATATTTAAAAACTAGATGACGTTCTGATAATATGAGTACTCCAAATAAATTAGGCTAGTATTACTTAGTTATATACCAGATCTCAAGCAATTCTACTGAAATTAAACATATTAAATCTCAATTTTAAAATTTCATTCTAACTTGAAAGAGATTAAAACTTAACAAATAAACAAGCAAAGCAATTTTCCAATTTCAATAAAAGCATTTAAAAATTATTAAATCCCATATAATCTTCAAATATAATAGATTGAATGTGCAAATAACTATGAATGAGTTTAATTTTAAATAAAATGTATGATTAAAAATAATTGTCTAAACAACTTTTCACTTTAATCTACCATATGTGTAAATACTGTAAATGGGTGATATGGGTTGCATGTATTCTAGTGTATTGAAAAATGCATAAAATCCATAACACAATAACAATAATAGCAATTTATTTAATTTTATTTTCCATTTATAGATATCAAATTGATATTATGTATTGAACATCAATATAATCACATGTGAGGTGGTAATAATTTTAATAATAAATAAAATTATTTTTACCATTATTGTAATAAAATAAGAATGTAATAATACTTGTGTATTTTATTTATGAAGTTCAATATTTTGATTTATAATTTTTATTTTACTAATAAATTTATAATTTTTTATATTAAAACATTTAAAAATTATTTCCTAATGGATAATCTAAAAGGGACAATTTAATATTACAAAAAATCTACTTAAATAATAAAACTAATCAATTTTTAGATATACCACAGCAATGTAAAGTTTTATAAATCTTTGATTTGATTAAAGTTAAACCATGGCTAGATAAATCTTAGTTCTTGAATAGTTTACTCAAATAAAATTAATAATACTGATTATGTAAGCCAAGATCCAAAACATACATGATGAACATAAATACATCATGTGAAGCATTTATTGGAAGTGTAATTTTGGGAACAAGCATATAACCTAAGCAATTCAAAACAAAGCAAAACTCTCCATATAGTAGTGCCATCTTGTGCTAACAACAGCAATCAATGGATGCCAGAAGGCTTGTGCATAAAATCCCTATCTAGTGCCTACTTCTATCCAATATCCCCAGACTAGTTTCTGGCTTGTGGCCTTCATCAGTGAGGAGTCTTGGATCTGAAAGCACAGCACCTAAATCTTAGGATCTAATGCAACCCTCCAGCAGCCACCTTTTAACTCTATTTAACTACAAAACTATGAGAATGAAATTAAAAACACAATTAATATTTTCAATCCAAGCTCAATAGCTTATATAGTCATATGGGTCTGAACTCAATTCAGCACCCAAACATTTTGGTGTCTTTGACTCTTTAACAACCATAGCCACCACTATCCTATTAGGCAGGATTGGTGTTAAACCACTAAACATCACATGATCACTATTTCATACTAGCACATAATTGTTATTAAACAATTCAAAACAAAGCAAAACTCTAGTGGTGGCTATGGTTGTTAAAGAGCCAAAGACACCAAAATGTATGGGTGCTGAATTGAGTTCAGACCCATATGACTATATAAGCTATTGAGCTTGGATTGAAAATATTAATTGTGTTTTCAATTTCATTCTCATAGTTTTGTAGCTAAATAGAGTTAAAAGGTGGCTGCTGGAAGGTTGCATTAGATCCTAAGATCTAGGTGCAGTGCTCTCAGATTCAAGGCTCATCACTGATGAAGGCCACAAGCCAGAAACTAGTCTGGGGATATTGGATGGAAGTAGGCACTAGATAGGGATTTTATGCACAAGCCTTCTGGCATCCATTGATTGCTCTTGTTAGCACAAGATGGCACTACTATATGGAGAGTTTTGCTTTGTTTTGAATTGTTTAATAACAATTATGTGCTAGTATGAGATAGTGATCATGTGATGTTTAGTCATATAACCTAAGCTGTGATATGGCTTAATGGCAATTTAGTGTACACATTATAAGTTTTTATAAATTTATGGGAAAAGATATAGGACCATGCTTCTAATGCATGAATAATTAGGATTATTATATATATATATTTTAAAAAAAATATTCTCAAAGAGTAATAAACTATTTTGAACTTTCAAAAATTCGTTTGCAGTCATTGATAAAGACAATAAAAGAACTGAAATATCAGTAAAAGAGAAGTGAATGTATTAATGATTCAATGTTATACATAAAATCAGTTTTGAAAAAGAAGAAACTATACTAATTGTATTATTTTCATATATTATATTTTCAGATTACTTTAAAGAAGATTAATTATTAAATTAAATAATTAAAATCACAAAATACAGAGGGATATCCTATTTAAACATAAACTAAAAAAATGACTAAAGTACTTAAAAAGATTTTAGAGTAAGTTTCAGAATAATATATTTTGGAGTTTAAAAAAGAAAATACACTTTCTGATATAGCTTTGTAAAAAGAACTGTTAGAGAAATAAGTATATTATTTATTTCTTTAGAGATATTCCAAACGAAAATATTTCAGAGGAAAAGTTCTATAAAGACAATATGATTATTAAAATTATAATTACACCTTATATAAATGTATTCAAAAAAGCAGTTATGCCCATCCTATTCTAATGTCTGTAAATTTGAATAATCAGTGAAAAGCAGACAATATAGTGTTTCGATTTTCCAAATCTGCAGATCAGTTTCAGGATTTGGGATTCATTAATTTAAAACTGGAATTAATGCATTTATGCCATTTAGTAGCTAACTTTAACACCTTTATTCTCTTTAAGCTATTTTCAAAATTAAAGATATATCTAAGATTTTTAAAATAATAATTTACTTATACATAGGTTTGACAAGAAGTCAGTTACTATAAATTTTTGGATATTTATTTTGTGCTATCTCTAGGTTTTCTTGTATCATTTAGATATAGAGATCACATAACTTTATCATCTTATTCATAAGATTTCAAAAGCAGTTCTTTTCATTCTACTCTATACCCATTTATTTTAAACTCGGGAAATGAATGGACACCAAATGATATAGTGCTACAATATACTCATTTCCAGAGTGTTTTTGGCTTTTGCCTTTATCAATAAAATCCTAGATTCAAAGCTGGAATTTATGTGCTTAGACTTCTAGCAGTCAATCGTTGCTCATTTATACTATCCATTAGTCTGAAATTTAAAAAAAAAAAAAACATAAGGTTTTAAATCCAATCAATATTCATGCTTATATATTTTTAAAAATCTTAGGCAAACTTTTCTTCTGCCCTTTGCCCAGCAATGTTAACATCAATAACAATATTACATGATTAATGTTTGTATTTTTTAAGTGATATTAAATGCATAATATTCTGAAAAACTTGGGTCAAAAGATATTAATGACACATTCTCTACTAGAATACATATAAAAAAATGAACTCAGATGAGTGAATCTTGAGTTTTGATTACTTTTTCAATGATATTCATTAAGAACATGCACTAACCTGACTTAGAAAAAAGCAGAACAGCATGTCTTTTCACCAATTTGTATATTCATCTACTGTAAATTTGAGTAATCAGTCATCATCATATATTATAAAGCTACAAGATCCATATTTTCAGAAATTTTTGAATTTGCCTTTATTTGTAAGTTATTAAAATTCAAATCTATAACAAATTCACTTATGCATCTTACATCCACTTTTATTTCTTTATATTAGTCAAGCTAATAACTTGAAATTTTAAAAAATCATAATATTTTAATTTCAAATCAATTCACTTTTTGATTCATTATAGATTTAATTGCATGTCTCTTACTTCTTCATTTAAAGTTCTGAGTAATTAAGTTATAATAATTACAGGGGATATTTTGGTTTTATTACTTTATAATTCATAATAAAACTTTTCCACACATTTCATGATCTCATTTCTCTTTTTAGTAATTGTTCTATCCTTTCTTCTTATTCCAAAAATAATATTACTTTCAGTAGAAAAGTATTACTTTATACTTTAGAAACTTTTATTTTCTTCTATAGCATTTTTTGGCAATTCACAATTATATTTTTTTTGTATGTATTTACCATTTTACAAAATCCTAGATATTTATTTCATCTGAATGGATCATTATCAAATATTTATATATATATATATATTTCTTCATATATATATATTTATATATATATATATATATATATATATATATATTTCTTCATGTATTGTTTTGTCTTAGTAACAAAAATTACTGGTAAATTGCTGTCTTTTTGTATCAGATATAATTGTTATAGTTCTTGATAATATATCATTTATCTTCCTATTGATTTTATTTAACTCTAAACTATCTTCAAAATCTGTTCATATTTTAAAAGTTTGCAAGTTCTAATTTAAATTCTTGGAAACTATGAATACTATTTATTTTAATAATTTTCTCTCTCTAGTTTTACATTAACACATATCTCATATCTCAGTAATTGTTTATGACTTCTTATGTTGAATCTATTAAAACATTTGAATACTTTCATGTCCATTTATGATTAGTATTTTTGTCAAAGAATGATTTAATAATATCTGTTTTTTATTTTTTTTTAAACTCCCAAAATCTGTGTCCTCTCTTTTTTCTGTTACTATAACCAAATTTATTCACACTTTCACCTTTCAATGATTTACTAATTCTAATTTTAAAGTCTTTCACAATAATTCTGATGAAAAGCATTTTGTATATCCAAGTAAAAATTCTCTAATTCTTCAACACAACCTGTTCGGGCATAAACCTGAATTATCTGTACTTGGTATTTTTCAATAATTTGAATAAATTAGTTTTGTAGCTCTGTCTGATATAATATCAATCTTTATAATGATATTCTCCCTAATATTTATTTATAATGAATCCCATTCCACTTGTGATTTCAATATTTGTTCTTTTATAGTAAAATACATGCCCACTTTTTACAACAATTGTCTCTTCACCTTTTCACAAAGATCTATAATGTCCCATTTAATGATGGATGGTTCTTGCAATTAATGAAATTTTCCTTCACCTAAAAGTCATTTGTAGTTGTAAATACCTAAATAAAAGATTGCCATTGAATGACAGCCTAGATAAACAATCAAATACATTTTTAGCACTCCCTACCTTCATCGGTTACTGCTATTTTGTTGGGAAACTTCACAATTTCCTTGGAATAAGGATCACATTTCAATGGACCATTAGTAAGAATGGATTCCATTCTTGCTATTAAAAGGTGTAAAGGTTGCCTTGACAGCAGTGAGAAATATTGATTACTATATTTTACTGTGAATGTTTAGGTGGTTACTGGTTGGAACTTAATTATATCATTATCCCAGATTAGCTTTAGGCACTATTTCGCTTATTATTTCTAAATAATACATGGGCAATTTAAAAGTATTGCAGTTTGTAATGTTAATTGACTATTTATTAGTCTGCATCACAGTGACATGTTTATTTCATGTTTAAAGAGGTTTATTCAAACTTCAATGTATCAATATTTCATACTCTGTAGTAAAGTTGCAAGCTTTAAGTGTTCATATATATTCAATGAACCATTAGTAAGAATGGATTCCATTCTTGCTATTAAAAGGTGTGAAGATTGCCTTGACAACAGTGAGAACTATTGATTACTATATTTTACTGTGAATGTTTAGGTGATTACTGGTTGGAACTTAATTATATATATAAAATACATATTTTGCGAGTTCATCCGTGTTAAAAACTTTTAATATTAATATACTGACGTTTTAACACGGATGAACCCGAAAAATATGTATTTTATATATTTAACCCGTGCAAATCTTCGTTTTAACATATATATATAATACCCCATATATTATTCCAGCCACACTTCCCCTTTAAATAAAGTTCAAATTTTAGCACTACATTGAAAAGGAAATTCTCTTCAATGTTATGTGCAATGATTTAATATATATTAAAATTCAAGATAATTTAAATGAAAAGTGTGAATGTAAGAAAGCAAAAAACTCTTATATTGCAAAGAAACAAAGATGTTTCATTTTAAATATATTTTTTAGAAAGATTATACAATAGTCATTTACAATACAAAACGCTAGCTGAACTCAATATAAAATATTTGAAACACCATATAGCATTATTATTCTAGCCATACTTCTCTTTTAAATAAAGAAAACTTAAATTTTAGCATTACACTGAAAAGCACATCCTCTTCAATGTTATGTGCAATAATGTAATATATATACACACATTTATTCACATACTCACATTCAACCTGCCTTTAACAGGTAAGAACTATCACGCAACCGTGTGGAAAATCTTTGGTGTTTTTATCTTGAAGTCGGACGTAAAAAACTAATAATTTCACCATACTGTCTGATGCAATTTAATAAGCAGTCTAGCAATGTTCATTTCTATATAAATAATCATATAGAAATAATAGCTGCAACGATAAGAACGCATGCAGTTGATATCGATGAATTTTCCCTGCTCAGTCCCTTTATGGCTTCAAAGAGGAAACAAATGATCTCCTTTCAGTTAACTTCAAACTGTTTTCTGTTACTACGCTTTTTAACATATAATTTTTTAATATGAATTTTTTATAGCTGTTAAAATATCAATGTTTAAGAAACACAGTTATATATATATATTCATCAGAAGTACATAGCAACATAAATGTTAATTTAATACAAATTTATGCAAACAAATTCTTACACTTTAATCTTTTAATATTTATTCTTTTTTTACTAGAAATAAAATATTACTTTAAAAAAATAAATAAAATTATTTATATACATATATTTTAAAAAACAAATAACTCGTTTCTTTATTATTTAAGAATACTTGAGTTAATAGTTTTTAAAATCTAATCTATTTACATTTTAATAATCTTCCTTTCTAGTTCTTTAGATAAACAATCAATAAGTATCGTATTTTTACTTTATTTTTTGAAGCAATATATATATATGAGATAAATTTCTTCAAATATGTAAATGAAATATTTTTATGAAAGGTTAATGTAATTTATTTTATATAGCAGATGTTATTTTGTTTGTAGGGGAAAAAGGAATCAATAATTACCTACTTAAAAATCAAGTTTAGCAATTCATGAGTGATAAAATCGGCAATTTATTTTTTCTCTATATAAAATAATTGTATTGATTTTTTAAAAAAAAAAGCACAACTAAAATCAAAATATTATAAATCCAAATTTATGTTGTTGTTTTTTATTAAAAAAATAGTTTATCATTTACTAAATTTATGGACATTATAGACAAGGAAGAATAGAGACAAAGAAAGCTAAGATTATCTTTTTTTTTTTTTAAGGAAAATTTTTAGAATACTATAAAAATTTTATTTTATTTTGCAAAGTATGAAATCTAAAGACGTCACTGTAGAGTACATACAAAATTACTATTTATTTTAAATCAAATTAACTTAATCAGCTGCGGCAAGTCGTGCAAAATTGTCACTCATATTTGTTGGAAACTATAGCACACATTTAATGGAGATTATAAGACTTTGTTTTATATTTTTAAAACTATTTTTTTTTTTTTGCCATTGAAAATAAATACTAGTATAGCATTATGAACTGTAAATAAGTAATCAAACAATCTGTTGCTTAGAAGTTATGTGACATGCAAACACCAGAACTGATAGTTTGAATTTCAAGTCGGGAACTTTCAGATTTCAACTCCATTACTCTAACAATGTGTTAAACTACACAAACATTATTAATTTTAAAAGTTTTCAATGATTTAATATAAATACATAAAAGACTTTGACTGTTCAAGGTTAAGATTCCATTATTAAAGATGTGAGCTGTTTAGCAATATAGAGTTTGATATTTGTCTCAATTTTGTTGTGTCTGATTGAAAATATTTCCTGCTGCATTTTAACTTGGATAAAAACTAATATCCCATTTAAAATTGCATTAAACATCTTTATCTCTTTTACTTGCTATAAAAAGAATTATGTGCAGAAGTTTTATTTCTAAGTCAATATATCTTAGATAAATCATTTAATTCATATCTCATTTTAACATCAGTTACATTCATATGAACTTCTAGAAAAGATACTGGAGTGGCCTGAAAGTGTAATGCTGGTTGTATTAAAGAAAGTTTTACACACTAAAATATATAGTTTTTTTAATGTTACCAGACAGTTTTAAAATAATATCTAGAACTTGGTCTATCTAAAAAGACCTGATTAATCAAAATTCACTTTAAAAGCCAATGGAATTCACCACCAACTCAATGTTTAAAAACATATGTTTGAAATGCAAAAATGAGTGAATTATATATAATTTTTTTAAAAAAATATTTTGAAAAATATAATGAAAATAAGTTATTTTTCACAATTTTAAGTTAAAAATATTTATTAAAAAATTATTCAGCTAATTATTGCTTTTAGGTTTTTGCAATTTTTATTCTTTTTAAAAGATTTATAAATATAAATGACAATATAATTAATTATAAACATTGCATGTAATGTGCTCTATCCTGAGCAATTTATCATAGTGATAGATTTAAAAGCTAAAAGTTACAAAATCAAAGCTCAAACTGTTTTTGCAGATGTTGGAACATTGATTATTAAGATGCTTTTTTAATCTGAATTTTTATCATTTTATAATATACTTAAAAAAGTAAGATTTAATGATATGATAAATTCATTGCTTCAAAATTATATAGTATTTTATCCTTAAATGTTATACCATACATAGTTCAGTATAATGGTAGAATAATGTGACTCTAAAGTTAAAAGTCCATGGATTGCACCTCCAGTACTGTCATTTCCAATACTTGGACTTCTTAAAACCTCCAGAACAATAAATCATTATATGTAACCCCCTTAATGCCAGCCAAAACTTAATAAACCATATAATCTTCAATTTGTTGTCAAGACAACCTATATAAATAAAAAAATTACTGCCATGTCAACAGATTGTAAATTTCATGATTTATTAAATTTTGGCTATTATTATGTTAATTACACTTACAAACTACATAGAAATTGAAAATTGGTGCTATAATCTTAAACAGATTGATTTCATTGTCTTTTGTAGTGATGATTTTTGTAAGTATTCAACATTTGATTTTATTATTGAAATCTTTACTTTATATTAAAATTCAATAAATTAGGTTTGATTTGTTAGAACTATAGGTTTACAAATGAAAAATATCCTAAAAAATCATATTTAAATTTTTCAGATGAAAAAACATAAAGTGAAATATGTAACAGAGCAATAACTTTTTTCTTATTGAATAATTACTGAATTAACCAGTAGAAAATATAAATTAACAAAAACTTTATTGATTGAATTTCATTTGTAAATGTGAACAAAATAATGATAATTCATCATAAAGCAATGAAATTCTGTTTTAAAATTTAAATATTTATTAAAATTTCATAAGAATTCCATATGATTGTGTTTAGTAAACAGTTATCAATCTTAGTTTTTTTTACCATTAAAATATTTTTCATAACTTGTATTTTTAAAAAGAAAACATTCAACTAAAATCAAAGTGTAATCATGTTTACTTTTGTAAAAATAATTATTATACAAATATTTTGTAAAAATAATCATAAATAGATGAATAACTACAGCCAATAAACAATTATTTTCTTATCAAGAAGAGTTTATAATTGGTCTCACAACTGCTCTTGAAAATCAAAAACTAAAAATCAACCAATCAGTGATCCCATGGGCAAAGTTCCTACACACTTTATTTTGGCTGTAGATTTTTGACTTCTTTAATATTTTTTTGAACTAAAAATTAATATATTTTAGTTCAATTTCTGGCATGAAAATGAATGCAAAGATAAAATATAGTCTTAGAGGTAGTAGCAGAATGAAAGAAAGTTGAAAACTTATCAGCACCATTTCCAAATAAAATAATTTGTATTTATTAATATATATATATATAATATATCATATTTGTCAACCATGGCCAATCCATTTTCTCTAATGTCTAACCTCTCTTCTCCATATAACTCCTCCCACATTTTTATTTTATCCATTTATCTCATATGTGTCTCTTGTGGGTCTTCTCCTGGATTCTAGTTTAAGATTTCATCTGTCCACCTATTATCACCTCTTTTAGAAATATGTCCATCCAAACTCCAGTTCAGTCATTTAATTCTTTTAATGATGTCAGTAACACCTATTTGTTTTCTTATCCATGTATTCTGTTTTTAATCTTTATCTCTGCATAGTTTTTGAATAGTCTAAAGTCTACATTTCTCTTCTGTTCAGGTTCATAAGTAAGAATTGATAAAACATATTTATTAAAAATGTTTCTGTTGAAACATATAGGCATATGTTCTTTTAATATTAAGTTATTTCTACCAAAAGCACTTCAACCATGTTTAATTCTATGATTAATTGTATCCATTATGTTTCTATCTGTAGTAATAATCTGACCAAGGTATTTAAAGTTATAACCTGTTTCTAACTCATCATCATCAATCTTTATTTTTATCCATAAAACATTACTTTAGTCTTTTTAACATTTATCTTAAGTTTTACTTTCTTACTTTCATCAGTTAATTCTTGCAACATTTCCTGAAGTCTGAATAATTATTTGAAAAAAACAACTACATCATCTGCAAAGTCTAATAATCTCCATTTATTTTTATTCCTTTAGCTTCCCATTTTAATTTATAAATATTTCTTGTAGCATTACTGTAAAAAGTTTTAAAGATATGGAATAACCCTGCCATACACTCTTCTCAATGTTAATCATTCTAGTACCATTATGTAATCTAATTGTTGCTGTTACATTTTTATAAATCTTCTTCAAAATATAGTAATATCCTGGGTCTATACCTTGATGATTCATTGATTTAATCACTAATGAAATGCTTGCAGAATGAAATACCTTTTCATAATCTACAAATCCAAAAAGCATAATGGCAATTCATATTCATTGGTCTTTTCTATAACTTCTTTCAATATATTAAAAGAACGTGAATGTATAATTAAAAAAAGCAAAATATCTAAATAGATGGTTGTACAAATAGCAATTAAAAAAACAAACTATAATAGTACTTGTTCTGGAATCCTTTGACCTAATGCCTTTATGCTAGTGATGAACAGTTAAGCACAGTAAGCTCTTATGAAAAATTTAGATAGTAAGTAAATAAGACTTTAAATAAATAATTAATTCAGATGACGTGGTGAGATAGGAAGCTATGCAAATATCTTCCCATGATCAACATGTCAAAAAAAATATTTCAATGTTTTTAACAATTTAACACAAATTAGTAAAAACATATCTTTAAAAAGTTGACTAACCTTGCTAAAACATGGAAGTAGTACATGTGATACTTTTCCTCTGTTAATGGAAGATACATCTTGTTATACATTCTAATATGCACAAATATACATTTACTTGTTCCGTAAATTTTAACCACAGTAGATTTAACTTTTTTTTTTTTTAAAAAAGCTTTCCAATAGAGGTAAATATTTGGTGACTAATTTCTACATTCATTAATTATTTTAATTTTGATAGCAGCAATTTATCCCATCTAATCCACTAGTGATCCTTTCTCAAAAATAAGCCTAATCAATAGATCAACATTTAAAGAGAGGTTCAGTAATATATTAATATAAAATACATGAATGTTATAGCATAGTTAATCAATGGTTTGTTTATGCTGTTTGGAAAACTGATAAGATAAATGAACAAGGTAAAAGATTCTGGATCAAAAAGTTAACTTGTCACTTTTGGTGTTTATACATCACACGATCTTCTAAATTAATAATCATTTTATTATTTGAATGAAAGTGAAATAATGATATCAAAAGGTTTACAAAAATAGTTTCTGGATAAAGTAGTTTCCTATTATGAGTTAACTGCTTAAATTTTTAAATAAACTAAAATTTTTAATTCAGATATATTTGTATATGTTACTTTGTTTTAGAAAATAGTTTGATCTATTTATGATAATGTTGTTAGCCCATATGTTTGTCAAACTAAAATATTTATGGTTATGAAAACTATGCTATTACAATCTATAAAATCTTATTAAATGAGTCATTCCTTTTGGAAACTAGAATGGTTTGAGAGAACTGCCAAAAGTCTTTTCAAAATACAATTTTCTTATCTTAAATATGGTGTGTGTGAGTGTTTTTTTACTGTTTGTACATTTACTTAATGCATCCTTTTATATTTTGTGTGATTTAAAATGTAGAGAATAATTTTAAGTTCATAAGAAGTTTGAGCAACGGAAGTTTCAGAACTGGAATTGATTCAAATATCTTATGCTTTGAAGTCTGACACTACCAATGTAGTTAACCATGCGGAAGTTCGAAATTTTAGTTTTACAATAATTACCGTTTGAACTCAGACTTTCACACCACCCTCAACCATCCACGCCATCTCATACTGCTGATACACTTGATCACACACATGTCGAAAAGATAAATAATCACCAACTACATGTGTGTAGTATGAGATAGCGTGGATAGTTGAGGGTCGTGTGAAAGTCTGAATTCAAACCCCCTATATATTACATATGTAAATGCAGGTATGAAAAAGCCTGTTCTGTAGAAAAAATTCATATTTCAAAATAATTACCGTTTATAAATTATTTCCTCGCTCAGTGAATAAACTTTTTTCTTTAATAAGACTTAATTTTTAAATTTGAAAAAAAAAAAAGATGATTTTTTTAAACACTGTTATTAATTAGTATAAAATAACACCATCATGTTTAAATAAACTGAATGTAATAATAAAGAAGTAAAACTTCTTTTTACTATGCTCTCTCAACACAAACCTTATAAAAATAAAATGGAAAATAGGATATAAGTTTGCAAGATAAAGATTTTCTATCGTCTATTTCATCATTCCAATATAATTATGGTTAGTAGCATATTAATATTGTGCAATCGGACTTTTTAATATGCACGTTGGGAGCATGCTGCAATTAGGTTAGAATTTAATTTTAAATTAATTAATACAAATATCACAACTATCTAGGACTTTTTATATATATTTTATCCAACAGACAAAATGGGATCTTATATTTTTAAGAGTTAATCACTAAACCAATGCCTATTGAGACACATGTCGCTGCAATTAATTCTTTACCAAAGCTGATGGAGAATATTCAAATTATACTAAAACTATTTTGCAGTTTAAAATTTCATATCGTTAAATTACTAAAATTCAACCAATTCATACAACATAACTTTATACAATTAAAATAGCTTTTAAATTAAAAAAATTAAAATAAAATCCTACTTTTAAAATGATTATAATAATTCAACAGCATTATCTCAATTTACTTCCAGTTTAAAAAAAAAAAAAAAAAACTAGTTATGATTCTTTTAACTAATGTTTTTCCTAATCAACTGATATCCGGCTGCTGATTATTAAATTTTTTCTTCTGATTGCAAAATCTTGAGAAAATCTGATTATGTAAAGACCTTTCAATTTATAATCAGTTGCTTCCAGGCAAGCTGTTGTATTCTTGAATATTACTTTGATAATTTAGCACGTTAAAATAATAATCATAATAAAAGCAAAACTTTCATATTTTTGTACGTTTTTTAAATATACTATATATAAAATGTTTTATTATATTATCATTTTCATTAGAATGATGTCTATATAAAAGCGTTAGATTTATTATTATTAAAGTATATCAATTATAATAACAACATATTACCAAGAAGCATGTATTATATATATTAAAACTATTAAAGCAAAACTATATATAATAAAACAAAACACTGGAATTAACTCTGTAATTTTCATTATAATAAGACTTAATTCAATAAATGAAAACCAGAGCCAGCTCTCGCTACTCAAAATTGTATTCCAGTGTTTGGTTTCATTTTATATTATATTGTCTCGTATTGTATCTAAACTGTATAATTGCTTTAAGCTGGGATTTTTGAAGAATGAAGGCGTGTATTTAAAAAACTATGGCTAATCTGAATTAACATCTGTGGTGGAGTGAAGGTGAGAAAAGAGAAAACCTATTAATCCCATAATTTGGGATATATATAAAACTTGGATTTTTTAATTTCAAAAAAGGTTGTTTAGTTCAAATAAAGAACCCATAACTATCTCATCTAGGCATTCTACTATTGGTTGTTAATAAATATATAGTTGTTCTTAGGTAGAAGATAAAAATGAATGAAAACCATCTAAAATTATCACCCGATTAACAGTAAAATGTTGAAAAGACAATTGTTCTGCGTTCTCTCTCAAATATTTCAATATATACTAAAGCAAATACATGTTGAAAGATGTAAACATTTATTTCATTTATCTATGTAAGCTTTCTTTGCTACTAATGTTAGCATTATATTAACATCTTACAATATCCTTGAATGATCGGTAGAAATAAGATTATGACAAGTATGATCCAATCAAACTGCAGGATATTATGCAAGTATAAAAACAAGCAAATGTAAAGCTGTTAACAAATATTTATAATAATAAATGCTGAATAAGAATGATTTCATAAAATAGAAATATTTTTTACAAACTTGTTAAAAATATTACTTTTCAACTAGTTGAGATCAATTATTATTTTAACATGCCAAATGTATGTATAGATGGTACAAAATAATATGAACACATATCACATTATCATTACATTTTGTATACCATGCACTTTAGTATTTGAAATGCATAATAAGGTAATACTTTTCTTAACATGCAATCATTGAAAAAAGCCTAATAAGTTATGATAGCTTAATTGTTATAAGTGGAATAAAGAATTTTAAACTGCTTATTTGTTTAGGGTTTTAATCTTAGTAGTAATGGCTCTATTTACTAGAAATGGGGGAAATCCTTTCTAACATTATCATTTAAAATTACTGATGAATGATAAATATCAATAAACAATTGTAAAAGATCATGGCCAAAAATATAACAACACAAAGAAATATAGTTGCATATGTTGACACACCCTTCTAAATATTACAGTGTTACATATAATTAGCTTCATAGACATAAAGTATATAAATGGATTGTTAATTCATTTTTTGTTAAGTGAATTGTATAATAAACTTTGGAACATGACATAGTATTTCTGAAACTGTATAATATGATCATACAAATCATTTTCATTTTTACATACAATTAAAATGTTATGGTTGGTGATTAACAAAAAAAATAACTGAACTGTCTTCATGCAATTCTAAAACAAGAATAGTAATTGTACAAATTATATAAAGTCATATTAAAATATTCTCTTGATATTACCATAGCTTTGCATATATATAATGCAGTTTGAAGCCCAATGTGGTTTAGTGCAGTGTCAGAGTAGAAGAATCTAGGCCTCAAGTTCATGGATCACATCCCAACTCTGCCACTTCTAATACCCAAATTTATTAAGAACACATAAGCCATTAGATTAACTTTTATTATTATTACAATTTCAGATTATTTGGACATTTAAAAACTCATTTATTTTATGGTGAAAATATTATACTCAGATAGTATTGTGATCTTTCTCCATGATCTATTTAATGACCTAATGGTCACTTTTTATCAAATTACTTGAGGTTTTTTAACTGAAAAATCAAACTTTTCACTGTATAACTTTTGTTTTTCATCTAGATAAATTTTTCTTTATTATTTATTCTGAAAACTTAACAGTATCCAGTGAATTTTTTAAAAAAGATATTTAAGATAATCATTAATTTTAGATTAAAAAAAACTTCTTTCATGACACTTAGAAAGTAGAAATAATATCATTGCAATCAGGGAATTTCTAAAAATCTGTAATCAATATATTGGCAACCAACATATATGTGGGTAACTTTAAACCACTAAACATCATATTATCACCATTTGGATAACTTCCTTCTCTCCAGAAAGATCTATGAGTTGTACATTTTATTTAAAATACAATTTATAATATTTAAGCTTACAATGAAAATCTAATAATAATGAATGATTACAAACGCCACTTTAATAGTTGGATATCTAAGAAATCTTTTATAAAGATCTATTTCACTCATGGTTGAGTCTTTCATAATTCAGTGTATATAAGATTGCTTAGAAATTAACACACTCAATAATAGATGAATTATCTATTTTGTTTTACCAAGTATTTGTCTTTAAAGTTTTATTTCTAAAAACAAAACATTCATTTACAAATAATTAATAAGAAAAAAAAAGATTATAAAGTGAATGTTTAGGATATATAACATATCTATCAGGACCTCATCTGTATGTCAATTTGATTTTACTAAAATTAACTACAATTACTTAATTTTGTTTCCAGAATTAAAATAAATGATTATTTATATTGATGTCATCCCTATCAATCTTCTAAACGCATTACAGATACAAAAAGAAAACCAAATAATCAGGATTAATTTTAAGAAAAGTAACCATTGTAAAAACATTATATTCTAATGTCTTGTCATTTGATCTAATAAAATTATATTTATCTGGATAAAATATTCACAATTCAGAACAAAAACCAATTTTGTTCATTTTTATATTTACAATGCAACTCTTAAAATAAGAATAATCAGAAAAAAATATTTTCTCCACATAAAAAAAAAAAAAAAGAATTTTTCAAAAACTGTTAATAAACCACCTATATTTTAGAGAAATACTTTTTAATAAATTGTTAAAATCAAGTCTAGGTATTATATTTTATTTCTAGTAGGTTTAATAAGCAGTAAATAGTTTAGGAATAAGTCTTAACTATAATTTGGGTTTTTAGTTAAAATAATTCTCAATTTTTGTTTATTCAAAAGTTATTTAAACAATATATTTTTAATTCTTTGGACCCCTCCCTCTCAGCATTTTATTATTAGTACAAATAAGTATAATAATATAGGAGTGGATATTTTGAATCAAAACTATACTTCAACTTTATAATGTTATCCTATTCTCCATCCTCATCAGTGATGTAGTGAAAATAATTCAGTCGAAACTGACTTAAATATACTAAACATATCAGTTAAGAATAAACCCTTTTCCCGCCTCCTATGAGGCTCCTCGTAGACATCTGATGTCACTCTAACTCTTCCAGTTCTTATGCTAAAAAATTCGTTTGATAGGTTTTGAATAGGATTTTAAAAGTTCTGTAAGATGGTGCCCTCTTCCGATTTATTTTACAAGTAAAAAAAAAATGCATTTAAACCTAAACAAAGAAAGAACATCGTTTGTAATTGGTTGTTAGTGAGCTCTCATCCAAAAAAGACATTCTGATTG
The DNA here is from genome assembly GCA_028023455.1 of Epiperipatus broadwayi. Lineage (NCBI taxonomy): Eukaryota > Metazoa > Onychophora > Udeonychophora > Euonychophora > Peripatidae > Epiperipatus > Epiperipatus broadwayi. The sequence goes on along the minus strand of JAQFVV010001670.1, from coordinate 33,870 downwards.
GCTGGAAAGAACAAAGAAACCGCCTGATCAAAGAAAATAAAGAAAAACGCTGAGATTTTCATTTCGAATGCAATTTTAAGTATTAAAAAAATATAATTTCAGAAATTAAACTAGTTTTTTAAAAAAAAAACTAAAAAAACAAAATTATTTTCGAAAAATATTGAAGATTTTAGTAAAAATATTAAAGAAATATTTAAAAGAAATATTTACTTTTCTATAACGTAAAAGTCGACCTTTTTGTTTATATTATAGCTTTTATGTTGCCGAAATTGAATATTTTAGAATAAATAAATGGCAATTTATTTTTGAAAGAACTTTCGTTCTCTTCATAACCTAAAAAATTAGTAATATACTTTTTATAAATGTATCTGAGTTGAATTTAATATTATAGGCGAATATGTTTTAACAATAGGCTTTGTCTTCAGTTTGTGAGTTGGCCAATTAAAAGATTTGATTTTTACCTCATACAACCAATAATATAATTAGCGGTTAAAAGGTTAAGAATATTTTTTAAACTATTATTATTAAATTTTTTATATTAGTTATGAGATCATAAATTTTATCAAATTATTTATAAAAATAAAAAAAAATATACATAAATTCATCTATGATATTTATTTTATCTAGATTTTTACAAAAGAATAGAAGGACTTGCTGTAATAATATCTATTGAGTTAAAACTGGTTATGGAAAATTTGAAACTAGGAAAAATCTACATAGTTTACAAAATTAATTATACAAATTTTTCATACAATAGTGGTAACTGTACAAACTATAGCAATCAATAAATGCTAGAAGATTGTTTATTTTAATTCTTGTCCAGATACCTTCTATTAATTATTATAGTTTGCACTGGATGGCCCTATTATATAAAGAAGATATTAATATTAAATGGGAAAACTATTTAAAAAAAAAGAATTTGGCTAAAATTTATAGAAAGAGAGTGAAATTAAATAGTAAATTATTGGAGGATATTAATAAAAGTGAATGAGATGGAAGTAAAAAAAACTGGAAAGACATTAAAAGAAGTAATATAGGGGAGAAAGAAATAGTATTAGTACATGATGAGGAAAAATAGTGTAGCTCTAGAAAAGAATTGGAGACAATCTTAAATAAGTATATAATGAATATAGAAAAGATGTTAAATGTGAAGATCAGAATGATAACAAGCATAAAAGAAAATAATAGAAATGTTAAATTTACAAAAAATAAATTGAAGGAGGCAGGGAAGAAATTGAAAATTGGAAAGGCAAGAGATTTACATGGATGGGTAACAGAGATAGTGATGAATTTGGGAAATAGGCAAAATTACATCTATTATCATGTTTTAATAAGATGACACACAATATAGAATTTCCAGATAGTTGGAATATTACCAGAATAAGGAAAGGAAAAGATAAGGACCATAGAAAGTTAAAACCTTAAAGACCAATAGTGGTAACATCAATGTAATATAAAATTTTTGCATATATGGTGGCTGGAAGGGTGGCAAAATAGATGGATGAAAATAATATAGAGGAAAAAATGCAAGGAGGTTTTAGATCAGATAGGCATATAGAAGATAATTTACTTGTAGTCACACAACTTATAGATATGACTAGAAATACAGATATACAGTTATATATGATTTTTATAGATATAGAGAAGCCATACAATAGAGTAAATAGAAATATATTATGGTAAGTTTAGTAAATTTGGGGATGAATGGAGGTTTAGTGGATTGTATTAAGAGATTGTAAAAAAATAATTACTATACATGTCAATTAGGACATATAGAATCAGTTAAAATTAAAAATAGGTGGGACTAAGATAAAGATGCTCTGTGACACCTATTTTGTTTTTGTTATATTTGAAAGAAATGAAGAGAGCAAAGGAAAAACTAGGAAGAAAGGTGGACATATCATTAAGAGATGGAAAGGAAGTGTTATATTATCAGGTCTTTTATTTGCTGATGATATCTTCTTGTGCACATAAAATAGGAAAGATATGGAAGTTATGTTGAAGATTTGTGAAAGGGTGGATAAAGAAACAAGGATTAAATTTAGTGAAAAAAAATTAAAAGTAATGATAATAAAAGCTGGGGAATGAGAATAGAAAGAATTTTTATTGGGAAATATAAAGTTAAATGTGGAGAATAGGTATAATTATTTGGGAAACATTTTAAGTATTCAGAGAAATTGCTTGGATGAATGGAATAAAAAATTGTTAAATGAAGCAAAGAAAGAGACTGATAAAAAAATTAACAGTGCTTTCATGTAATAAATATGACGTAACAAGAATTGTATAAAAATAAATGACAGTAGCAGTGTTAACTTATGGTAAATGATGCTATATATTAGTAAAGAGGTGTTAGTTTACTTAGAAAAAGTACAAAGAGTAGGAAGACATGCATTAGTTGCAGATGGGTGTATGGCAAAAAAGCAATTCAAAAAGAAATGGGATGATCAAGTTTTTATATGAGAGAGCAAAAAAAAAAATGAAAATGCTCAGTAGATTGCAATTTATGGATATTCAGAAAATAGCCAAAATAGTATTTAATTGGACTACAAGTAAAGGGTAGGCAACAAGATGGATGAGAAAGAAGTACAGTAAGCAGAAGATTTGGATAAAGACATTATGTCAATATACTTGTACAAAAGTTGGGGTGATTGTGTTAGGATAATTGTTGAGTGTCATAGTGGCAAAGAATGGGAAAGAAGTATAGATGCATTGATAAAAAATAGGGAGCTGGAGAGATGGAGAATAGTATAAAAAATAAAAAAAATTTAAATATGTATAGAAGTAAACAGAATATTGGATATGAGTTAATTTATGATAATAGTAAAAAAATAGTATAGTGTTTAAGGCTTGAACAGGATCATTAGCAATAAGGGAATATACACATAAATGGAATAATGTGAGTGATTTAGTCTGCAAGTCATGTAAGAAAAACCTGGAAACAAAATATTAGGCATCTGTTAACTGAATGTAAATGCATACAAGCAGTAGGGTACAAATAATGAAGTTGTGGGAGAATAAATATAAACAAAATGATTATACAAAAAGTAGTGTCTTGCTTTTTATGCTGGGATTGGAAAAAGGGAGATCTAGATATAAAGGCCATAGAATAGACAAAGATGATGTTGTGGAAATGGGATGAAGCAGAATAGAGAGGAATTTGGGAGAAAACTTAGGGTGGTGAATAAAAAGGTAATGTAAGGTGGCTAACAGATTTCTCTGGGCATAGAAATTGAGAGATTGTTGACTTCGATAGAGGAGAAGCCATAATGCATTGCATCACATGGTTACTGTTTAAACATTTTGTACAAGCACTAAAAAAATGTCACATGATGTCTTAAAATCAATTGTATAAGCCTAAAGTAGAGTTTATATTTTAGAATTCATTGTATTCTCAATCTTTATTTGATTTACTAAAAGCTGACAATACATCAGTACATAAATTAAAAATAGTTAGTTTATCCACCAACGTGACAGATTGAACTTTGAACTGTCACTCCACCATCCACTAGAGATCTTAGAGCATAAATAAAAATTATGCTATAAATTAAATTGAAATTTAAAATATACTTTAAATTAAAATATTTATAAATCTTTTTTTAATATAATTTTGAAAATCTAAATTAATACTGGTAAATTCTCTATCACGTTTTACAATGATCCTTTTTTCGATATTTTTTTTTTTAAACCTCAGATAAGTTTCTTCTCTTCATTTAGTAAATGGAGAAATAATTATCTACAAAAAGCTTTATACTATCTGCTTTTACTTTAATTCAATTTATTCTTGTTTACCACTATCAAAACAGTTACGAATAAATAGAAAAGTTATACCAACTAATATATAATATACCAATTGAAATAAAAAATATTTTAATATAATTATGTGTTAGAAAATATTTGTTAAAGTATCGTTGGCTATCTCATTTGAATATAAATGGTATTAATTAGAATTACTAGTGGGGAACCTAATGTCATTGAGAAATTAATAAAACTGCTCCCAATTCCATGTAATAAAATTTGTAAATTAAAACAATATGAATTCTATAAAATTGTATTTAACAAAAGATAACAAAAAAGTGGAACATTAAAGAATTATAATTATTTACATTATTTACATATTAATTAATTCTCTTGGCTTTGGTAGTCACAAAATGACTTGTAGAAATTTTTGTTTCACAAGGTGAATACTAATTGCGATCAGATATGTCGACCATATACTTTACTTTTTTCAAAAAGAAAATTAATTCCCTATGCATCAAACTGATATGAAGAAAGAAGGCTGTAGCAATGAGTATTAAAATCATACAAAACATGATACCAACAATGGACTCTCACTCCATTCTATTTCTATAATCCACCTTCAAAAAACTAGTAATTATAGTAGTCAAATTTTTCACTCTTTTTCCCAACTCTCAGAAATTTATTTGTATCATTCCAACAATACATCACTACCAGTTAAAATTATCTTTTTCAAAAACCTTGTCAATATCCTTGCTACATATTTCATCCTTAAATAACAAACTTTCTCAAATAAAATAAATTACTGGAAAGCTTTTTGCTTTGCCCACAAAATTGAACATTTATTAACTTTCCAGTATTTTCTTCATTACACAAATAAGCAGATTATCCAAAAATATAAATTCTGGTACTTACAGCTCAAATATTTTGATTTCCTTATCAAAATTAATTTGGATTTATTACCAACTTGTAGCGTCTTAGCTAAACAAATATTTTTCATTAGTGTACACTTAATATGTCTACTCTGCCACAAAGAGGAAGAAACAAACCAACTCTCATTACATCTATCACTAAGTCCCAACCTCATTCATAATACTCATCAGCAGTACAGAAAGAGGACTTTTCCCAAATATTAGAGCAACCATTTTTATTCTATTCTCTCTTTGGTTCCTTAAATTCCAGTTCTGCTTTAGCCCAAACTCAAAAAAACTGAAATCACATTTTTACAACAAAATAAAATTAAAATTAGAAATCAAACCCTTGCAACTCCATATATATATATATATATATATATATATATATAGCCATATCTTACAATATATATATATATATATATATATATATTGTAAGATATGGCTTACAATTAACCTTTACACCTGTTCTAATTTCTTTCACAATGTTAGAATTCAGACCAAGTCGTAGGCAAATAATTTATCCTGCATACTTACTTATATACATGCAGTATGTACATGCATAAACATACATACAAACTAATGTTTGAGAAATTAATTCTTATTTTTTTTATCTATTGTGAGAAAGCAAACAAATTCATTATATACAGGAAGTATATATATATATATATATATATATATATATATATATATATGTTTGTCTATTTGTAGAAGTTAATTGTTTTTCTTTTATTCATTTAATATCATTAACTAAAATAATTACTTGACTTATAAGACAGACATAATCAAAGATCAAAATTATATGAGGTCAAAATTGTTGTTAAATGATCGAATTTGGAATAATGAAGATTAAATAAAAATAATAATAATAGTAATGTTTTATAATTTGTTTTTTTTTATTATTAAGTTGTAACAATAGGTTTTAGCTAGCATGAGATAAAGTATTGTTCTTCACTTGAAAAAACCAACAATTGAATGGACAGCAGATAAGTAAAGTTTTTTTTTTTTTTTAAAAAAAAAAAACAATTTGGCATCTAAATACAGTAAAATTTTAATATCGGTAGTTCCAAGATAATATAAAATCTTTATTTTGGATAAAAGGAAACTGGAAAGTTAAACTTCAATTTATAATTAGCAGGAATGAACTAGTGATGTAATTTATTCTGCAAACTGGAATTCATTATTATAGAAATGATGGAAAAGAAATGTGAAACTACTAAAAATTAACTGTTTTTTTTAAAAGCTATTTTTATATATATTTAAGCCACATTATAAATAATAGTCAATTATAAAGGAATCATTACAATGTGTCAGGGGTAAAAGACCAGTGCTGTAGGACCTTCCAAAGCTAGCTTCAATGTCATTAGGAAATTATGAAATTATAAAATTTTTCATCAAGATGTCTATTTAGAGAATGCTGGTATATATCAATCTTCCATGGATTTATATACATTCTGGAGAGATAATTTGTATGTATTTGTTTAATCAAGCAACATGAAATATATGAATATTAACAGAGTTGGTGAACAGGAGTGTTATACATGGAGATTGACATTTTATAAACTCTTAACTGAAGACAAAATGCTTGCTTTTCTCAAGATAAATATATTTTATTTTGATTCATGTGATTTTTTTATTTTTTTTTTATCATTTATATTTGAAAGTTTATGTATTGTAATTTTTTTATTTATTGTGTATTCAATATTCATTTTTTAATTCAATCATCTGCAGTGGATGGATAAAGATCATATGTTGATGTATTTTAAAATAAGGAATCATAGTCAATTAATATGTATTATTTTTAATAAAAGTAAACTTTCAGATTCCTCTGAAATTCAACATTGATCGATCAAGGTGACCTCAAGTAAGGTTTTTATATATTTATCATTGAAAGCAAACTTTAGGACAAACAAAACTATTTTGTTTACTAACCCTTAAACCGCTAATTTTATCATTGGTTGTATCAGATAAAAATCAAATCTTTTAATTGGCCAACTCACAAACTGAAGACAAAGCCTATTGTTAAAACATATTCACCTATAATATTAAATTCAACTCAGATACATTTATAAAAAGTATATAATTAATTTTTCAGGTCATGAAAAAAACGAAAGTTCTTTCAAAAATAAATTGCTATTTATTTATTCTAAAATATTCAACATCGGCAACATAAAAGTTATAATGTAAACAAAAAGATCGACTTTTACGTTATAGAAAAGTAAATATTTCTTTTTACTACAACTTCAATGTTTGGACTAAAATCTTCAATATTTTTCGAAAATAATTTTGTTTTTTTATTATTCTCTCTGAAAATTATGTTTAATTTCCATAAATATTATTTAATAATAATTTAAATCGTATTCGAAATGAAAATCTCAGCGTTTTTCTTTATTTTCTTTGATCAGGCAGTTTTTTTGTTCTTTCCAGCCAATCAGAATGCCTTTTTCGGCTGAGAGCATGCTAAGAACCAATCACAAATAATGTTCCTTCTTTGTTTAGGTTTAAATGTGTTTTTTTTCTATTTTTTACTTCTAAAATAAATCGGAAGATGTCACCATCGTACAGAACTTTTAAAAACGAATTCAATACGTATTTAACGAAAATTTTCGTATGAAAACGAAATGAGTTAGAGTGATTTCAGATGTCGACGAGGAGCCTCGTCGGACGCGGGAAAAGGGCTAATAAGTTTTAATAATATTTACTTGTAATTTTGTTTTACTTCTGAGTGCAATTAACCCACTGAGTGAATGGTTTTGTTCATATCTGTCATTAATTTTTACTATGACTTACACACACACATATATATATATATATATAAATGGGAGTGGGGCTATATATATATATTAATAAAAAAAGTGTTATAAATATATTTACCCTAACCTAAAAATATTCTAATAATTACATTAATGGGGTAGTTTTAGAATTAGCAAACTCTCATTTTGCTTTTCTTTTTTTGTTTGTTTTATATATATTTAATGAATTATATAATGTAATTTTGTATATAATATACTTCAAATTATTTTGTTTCTGTTGTGTGAAGCGATCAAAATGATAGAAAACCATTTTTGATAACCGAATATTTATTTATTTTATTATTTTTTGTTTGTAAAGAATTATTATATATATATATATATATATATATGTTATTAATAAATGTATTAAGTTGTTTATAAATGTATTAAGTTGTTTAAATCAATCTTATCTCTGTTTGATCATCACCATCATCATTGTGCATTTATACCACTAGATGTTTGATCATCACCATCATCATTGTCCATTTATTTCACTAGATGTTTGATTATCACCATCATTATTGTGCATTGATACCACTAGATGTTTGATCATCATCATCATCATTATGAATATAAACCATTAAAGGTTTGGTGATCATCATCATCATTATGTATTGCTCTTTTAAATAATTGATCATCATCAGTATTTTCCTATATCTATGCTTATATATAGGTATATTGGGTTAATAATTAAGTAAGTCCTTCTCTGAAGAGAGCTGACTGCAAGAACTCCCTGAGTATGAATTCTGTGGTGTAATGAGGCCTAAAAAGTGAGATGTAATGAATATGCATTGGTCTAAATTACATTGAAATATTTTTAAGTAAATTAAGAATTGACATACAAAAAGTAGATGTGATTTGGAACTAGGCATTTCATTGTGACATCTTTAGCATCCTATTCGATGCTAGGTCTGACAGTAGTGAGATGTGCTCCCTTTGTTTTATGCCATTCATGATTCAGTATCATCTGATGCACCCAAATGTGCCGCAGAATCATAAATTATGGATATGACTTGTTGTAGGTTGGTTGACATATTATAGTCAAGTCACTCAACTACTAAGTCATATTCGCAACATATATATAAAATCACACAGATGAAAAATTATTAAAAGAAAACTTTATTAGGGAAAAAAGGTATTTTAAAACTAAATTTTCAGAAAAAAGAACTTAAAAGATTTAAAGATAAAAATATATCTTTAAGAATGTATATAATTTAATTAATGCTATTGTGTAATATGGAAATGATTAATTTCAATTAGTAAAAGTAAACTAGCCTTTGGGCATTCCAAAATGTATAATGAAAGGTCAGATAGGAGAGAAAAAACAATAGAAACTAATAGCCAATAAAAGAAATCCCTCAGGAAATGGACCTCAATGAAAGGATCATCATCATCATGATGTAATTTCCACTGGATCCGAAAGTTTAATATAAAAAAGAGAAAGAGATGTGATAGAGAGGGGTGTGATATGTGTTAAGTCGGAGTTGAAGGAGAAGAGATTGAAAGATGCACTTTCAATTCCTTCAGTTTTTCTAAAAAAATGACATTGTTTTCCATATTGCTGACTACAGGCTATCAGGACCCAGAAATAAAATACCAGCTAAAGTAAAAGACCTCCAGATGAATCAATAAACAGCCAACAGCATACTGATATTCCCAAGACATCAGGACAATTAACACTGGAACCCAAATGGCAAGCAACAGTTTAAAGATGAACTTTTTAAAACGGCAAGAACTATATAACTAATGAACATTTTACAAAACAGTAAGAACTTTAATACCAAAATCTTTTCAGTATTTAATAGAAATAGAATCCTATCTGACCAATGTAAATTATAATTAATAATTAATTTTATTTGATGTAGTTTTTTTTAATCATTTCCATGAAGTTTTTTTTTTCATTCTTTTAAGTTTTTATTATGATTTTTTTTTTTTTTGTTAAACTAAACTTTTAATAAATTTAAATTTAAGTCAGGCATGAATGGCTGCATAGATTTGTAAAGTTATATTAGTTTAATTAAGGGAGGGTTAATCTTAGGTTATTCATTTCATAGTTAAATTGGGTTAATCGATTGGATATATTGGTGTAATTAGTAAATGTAGTATGAAGGTCCGCTATATGCAGGATCACATGATATGCTGCACTTGGGCAAAATAAGTCCCATTTCATACTGACCATTAGAAGCAGACATATTCCCTGCTCCTTGGACCACCTATTTAGCCTATGGAATGGGATAGTAAGATGGCAAAAAGAACTGCAATCCCTTCCTATGGAGTTTTTTTTTATTGTTCTTCTCGCCAGACAGATGTAACATTCCTGTATTGGATGAGAGACAATTTCTTCTATTTAACCATGCTGTTTGGGTGTGCATTCCTGACAGTATGGTATTGTGCTGTCATATTCATGCTGCATTTTATACATCAATGTATCAGATGGATTGATGTTAGTTTGACTGTGAACTTTTGGCCTAAGGTTGAATAAGGGATAGAATATTTTCTTTTCAAATGCAATCTATGTAGTCTATCCATACTCAAGACTAATAAAATATTAAATTCATCTGTGCAAACTTCTAAAATAAAATAAAAAAGTTAAATTGTGAATTAAAATCTAAGGTAAAATTTTAATGTTTTATATATAAAAAAAAAGATAAAGTAAACATACTAAAATAATTTTAAATTTATATATGTTTAATAAATGTTTGTGTGTGTTACTACTGGCAGTGGCTTCTCTTATTTTTTTCATATAAAAATATATATATTTTAATAAATTTACATTTCATAAATCTCTGTGTCTTCATGAACTAGTGGTGGTCGGAATAAAACATATATGTAAAATTAAGATCTTAACAGCACGTATCTGCCTACTATATAAATTTTCCAGGTTCAAATTGCCTGGTGGCACCCTGTATGGTAGATACAATGAGACCTCTGAAATCCCCAACCATTATAATATATATATATATATATTGTAACCATATATTTTAGTATAAAATATATTAATTGATGTAACTAGTATAAAAATTTCTCTTTCTTCTTTTGGTGATTTGATTGGCTTGATTTGCACTTTGAACAGATTACTCTCTTATATTATTTTGATAAATTTAAATTTGCCTCTTCCCAGATGCTAACTCATATCAAAACGTTTAACTTTTTAAAAATTTGACAACACATTAAAATTCGGTAAAATATTATTAAAATAATATTTTATTTTTATTTGTTTAAAATGATCTTAAATTATTATTTCCATTGAATTAAAAAACCATTTGTTCAATTAAAATTAATTATTAAAAATAAATACAGTAATTACGTATGCGTCTCAATGTAAAAAGAAAAGAGCGCGAATTTAAGGGAAGATCGTCTGTTAGTTTGCTTTTGGAGGGAGAAAGAAAAGAAAATGGTAAAGGCAAATGGTGTAAATTTGATAAGCTTATTTTAAAATAGTTAATAAATAAATGGATTACCACAAAATTTGCTATAAACGTAAATATAACATAGTGGTAATTAATTATAAGATGAATTGCTAAATTTAAAAGTCTGTTCAAGTCGGCTGGCCAAGTGGATCGAATCACCGGTAATAAATTTTCCAATATTACATTTTAAAATGTCGGAGCTTCCCAGTTTAAGTTTGAAAGAATTAAATACAAGATTTTGGTATGTTTTGAAATATTTATTATTCTACAATTTGGAAAAATTAAATAAGTATTTTAATTACAGAAGTTTTATGAATATGAAAATTTGTTTTTTAAAAAAAGAAGAATTTTAAGTTAAAGTAAAACGTTAAAGTTATCAAAATATTTTAATATTTCCGTTTTTTAATTCTAATAAAATATAATATTGATTGATATTTAACTTTACAATGCCAGTAATATTTGCTAGTTAATTTGTTTAACATTTGGATAATAAATAGTCTTCAAAGAATTAATCAAAGCTATTTTCAATTTTATCGTCAGTTGGAATGATTGAATTAATTGCTATAATTAGTATTCCTAGATTTAAGCGTGGATGAATAAATATTCACATGGATGTGATAAACTTGGAACATTTTTAATAGAGAAATGTAGAGATTAATAACTTTTGAAAAACATTTTCATTTAAATTCTGCATGTTATGTTTTTGAAACTGTTTCATGTTTATGTAGCCACGTAAAATCGGTAATCTAATAGTGATTATAATAACAAATACAAATGGATAAAATTGCATGTATGGAATTCTACTATGGTTATAGCTATTGCTTCATATATTTATTGTTGGACGCATCGTACATGGATTCCATGGATCCTATTTGGAGTTATAAAATGCTATACAATCCAATTTGTGATACACGCACCTGCTATAATTCATGTAGTGAACTATAAAATGCTATACAGTTAATTTATATCACACACACACCTGTTAAATTTTATGTATTTGATGAATAATGTATTATTTAATTTTATCGTTATATGAACTTGCATATGAAGTTCAAAAGTTATATTTATTAAGTTTAAATTAATAGGGGTTGAATAAAATATTTATTCAAGAGAATAGCGCTCGCGAAAAAGCTTAAAAGTACTAAATGAATTCATGAGATGTATCAATCTTTATGAGATATTTTGTGAGTCTTTCCAGATTTATATTCCTATGCCAATATTACTTATATTATATTACACATGTTTATTTTAAGCAAGATAAGTAGTACATTAGTTGTCCTGATTAGCGTAACATTTTATTATGCAAGAACCCACATTTGCTAAAGTGTTAGTGTATTCTGAATAGTCAGAAGAACTGAGGAGGATGATTTTGCACTTTAATGTGAAGTAAATAATAATGTTGTTTTAGAATGTTAAAGGGCTTTAATCTGTGCTGGTGGTTAATCCGCAGATTATTTTAATTGCCATTTTTGTATTTTACACACATTCCTGCGCTGGTGGTTAATCCGCGGAATTGTGTGATTATACGTATTACTTTATGATGGTGTTTAAATACACAAAACGTTTAGTATTATTTAATTCCTACGTGTAGATGAATGCATCCACAGGAATATGTTTTGCTTCACAGATATAAGTTGGGCAAAGTATTTTAGTTAATCTGCTAAATCATCTTCTTCATTTGTAAGCATAATTTATCGGTTAGATTATTAAATGGTAGCAGGACATTCTATTCAAGTACTTCATAATAATTAACTGTTGGTTGATTATTATTTACCGGAACGTAAGTTTAAATTGTCACTTTAATTAATGATTACATTATAGCTAAATCATACAGACATCATATTATTTATTATATTATTATAGGTGTACAGTAGGGATTTATTGAATCTGGAAATGACGTTCAATATTTCATGAATTGATGCTGAATTTATTATAAATTCCTCAATATTCATTATATTAGATTGAAATAAGGTATGATTAGATTTTAAAACTGTACCTATGAGATGTTATTGAAGAAAGTCAATGGAATTATCATTTATTTATTTTATTTGTTTATTTATGTCTTTAATTATCACATTGGAATTAATTATTTATTATTCATAAATTTGTAAATAAAAGTTGATTTATAATTAAACTTACTGTGCCGTTGCTATGTGTCATTCATAAAATCAGAAATCATAAACTTTGGATAGAGCATACATTATAGAGCATACCTTGAATTACATATTATCGTCAACATGATATAAGAGTTTATAAATATTTTTTGAGAAAACATTTGGATGCTTTTCGTCTTTGGTAGTTTATGATGAGTAAGGTACAATAAAATCCCATTTACCTTTTCCATCATTGTGGCTTTGCGTAGTTGATTCTAGTATAAAATATAAATTAATTATTAAACTTGTAAACAGATTTACCAAATAATGATATGATTCAATATATTTACTTAACGTTTTTAAATTGTCATTTGTCAGTATAATAAGAGTCTCAATAATATAGTAAACTATAAAAAAAGAACCCAAGTATTTATGTTTATTTATTGCAAAGCTTTACCTGGACTAGCATTCGTATTAGAAATCATATAGATGGTTTAAAATTTCATAATCTTATGTAGTTCCACAAATTACGCCATCTTGTACATGGTCGGCCATAGGGTCGCATACCATAAAAATCGCAAATTAAGGTTTAAAAGTAATAACATTGCACTTATAATTTGTTTAATGTATTTTATCATACTACTATGATAGGTCTTCGCGGTACACCCTGGCTGCGATCAAATTAAATCATAAAAAGTTTATGTTAGATCATTAGTTTGGTCTATGGTAAGTTGCTCCAGATGTTGATTGTGGTCTTTGGTGCATAAAATAGATAGCATGATATGCTTTTGGTTACAGCTCTTAATAGCTGACAATGTGCAGTGGGAGTTGATCAGTGATCAAGGTTACAATTCTTAGTGCACTTATGTTTTGGTGATATTACGTAGTTGGGACACAATCAAATGGTTACAATTTTTGGTGCCGCAATGAGTTCGGCACGATAGGTAGTTGAGAGGGCAATGGCCTTCGATGGCTATAGTTGGCCATGAGAAGATTTACGGTCACAATTTTGGCTGCCCAACTACAGGGGCCTTCGGTGGCCATTAGCTGGCCATCAAGAATTTACGGTTACAATATATATATATATATTGTAACCATATATTTTAGTATAAAATATATTAATTGATGTAACTTATATAAAAATTTCTCTTTCTTCTTTTGGTGATTTGATTGGCTTGATTTGCACTTTGAACAGATTACTCTCTTATATTATTTTAATAAATTTAAATTTGCTTCTTCCCATATACTAACTCATATCAAAACGTTTAACTTTTTAAAAATTTGACAACACATTAAAATTTGGTAAAATATTATTAAAAATAATATTTTGTTTTTATTTGTTTAAAATGATCTTAAATTATTATTTCCATTGAATTAAAAAAAACCATTTGTTCAATTAAAATTAATTATTAAAAATAAATACAGTAATTACGTATGCGTCTCAATGTAATAAAAGAAAAGAGCGCGAATTTAAGGGAAGATCGTCTGTTAGTTTGCTTTTGGAGGGAGAAAGAAAAGAAAATGGTAAAGGCAAATGGTGTAAATTTGATAAGCTTATTTTAAAATAGTTAATAAGTAAACGGATTACCACAAAATTTGCTATAAACGTAAATATAACATAGTGGTAATTAATTATAAGATGAATTGCTAAATTTAAAAGTCTGTTCAAGTCGGCTGGCCAAGTGGATCGAATCACCGGTAATAAATTTTCCAATATTACATTTTTAAAATGTCGGAGCTTCCCAGTTTAAGTTTGAAAGAATTAAATACAAGATTTTGGTATGTTTTGAAATATTTATTATTCTACAATTTGGAAAAATTAAATAAGTATTTTAATTACAGAAGTTTTATGAATATGAAAATTTGTTTTTAAAAAAAAAGAAGAATTTTAAGTTAAAGTAAAAGCGTTAAAGTTATCAAAATATTTTAATATTTCCGTTTTTTAATTCTAATAAAATATAATATTGATTGATATTTAACTTTACAATGCCAGTAATATTTGCTAGTTAATTTGTTTAACATTTGGATAATAAACATTCTTCAAATAATTAATCAAAGCTATTTTATAATTTTATCGTCAGTTTGGAATGAATAAATTAATTGCTGTAATTAGTATTCCTGGATTTAAGCGTGGATAAATAAATACTTGCATGGATGTGATAAACTTGGAACACTTTTAATAGAGAAATGTAGAGATTAATAACTTTATGAAAAACATTTTCATTTAAATTCTGCGTATCATGTTTTTAAAATTGTTTCATGTTTGGGGAGCCACGTAAAATCGGTAATCTAATAGTGATTATAATAACAAATACAAACGGATGAAAATTGCATGTATGGAATTTAACTATAGTTATAGCTATTGCTTCATATATTTATTGTTCGACGCATCGTACATGGATTCCACGGATCCTATTAGGAGTTATAAAATGCTATACAATCCAATTTGTGATACACACACCTGCTATAATTCATGTAGTGAACTATAAAATGCTATACAGTTAATTTATATCACACACACACACTGTTAAATTTTATGTATTTGATGAATAATGTATTATTTAATTTTATCGTTATATGAACTTGCATGTGAAGTTCAAAAGTTATATTTATTAAGTTTAAATTAATAGGGGTTGAATAAAATATTTATTCAAGAGAATAGCGCTTGCGGAAAAGCTTAAAAGTACTAAATGAATTCATGAGATATATCAATCTTTATGAGATATTTTGTGAGTCTTTCCAGATTTATATTCCTATGCCAATATTACTTATATTATATTACACATGTTTATTTTAAGCAAGATAAGTAGTACATTAGTTGTCCTGATTAGTGTAACATTTTATTATGCAAGAACCCACATTTGCTAAAGTGTTAGTGTATTCTGAATAGTCAGAAGAACTGAGGAGGATGATTTTGCACTTTAATGTGAAGTAAATAATAATGTTGTTTTAGAATGTTAAAGGGCTTTAATCTGTGCTGGTGGTTAATCCGCAGATTATTTTAATTGCCATTTTTGTATTTTACACACATTCCTGCGCTGGTGGTTAATCCGCGGAATTGTGTGATTATACGTATTACTTTATGATGGTGTTTAAATACACAAAACGTTTAGTATTATTTAATTCCTACGTGTAGATGAATGCATCCACAGGAATATGTTTTGCTTCACAGATATAAGTTGGGCAAAGTATTTTAGTTAATCTGCTAAATCATCTTCTTCATTTGTAAGCATAATTTATCGGTTAGATTATTAAATGGTAGCAGGACATTCTATTCAAGTACTTCATAATAATTAACTGTTGGTTGATTATTATTTACCGGAACGTAAGTTTAAATTGTCACTTTAATTAATGATTACATTATAGCTAAATCATACAGACATCATATTATTTATTATATTATTATAGGTGTACAGTAGGGATTTATTGAATCTGGAAATGACGTTCAATATTTCATGAATTGATGCTGAATTTATTATAAATTCCTCAATATTCATTATATTAGATTGAAATAAGGTATGATTAGATTTTAAAACTGTACCTATGAGATGTTATTGAAGAAAGTCAATGGAATTATCATTTATTTATTTTATTTGTTTATTTCTATCTTTAATTATCACATTGGAATTAATTATTTATTATTCATAAATTTGTAAATAAAAGTTGATTTATAATTAAACTTACTGTGCCGTTGCTATGTGTCATTCATAAAATCAGAAATCATAAACTTTGGATAGAGCATACATTATAGAGCATACCTTGAATTACATATTATCGTCAACATGATATAAGAGTTTATAAATATTTTTTGAGAAAACATTTGGATGCTTTTCGTCTTTGGTAGTTTATGATTGGTAAGGTACAATAAAATCCCATTTACCTTTTCCATCATTGTGGCTTTGCGTAGTTGATTCTAGTATAAAATATAAATTAATTATTAAACTTGTAAACAGATTTACCAAATAATGATATGATTCAATATATTTACTTAACGTTTTTAAATTGTCATTTGTCAGTATAATAAGAGTCTCAATAATATAGTAAACTATATAAAAAGAACCCAAGTATTTATATTTATTTATTGCAAAGCTTTACCTGGACTAGCATTCGTATTAAAAATCATATAGATGGTTTAAAATTTCATAATCTTATGTAGTTCCACAAATTACGCCATCTTGTACATGGTCGGCCATAGGGTCGCATACCATAAAAATCGCAAATTAAGGTTTGAAAGTAATAAAATTGCACTTATAATTTGTTTAATGTGTTTTATCATACTACTATGATATGTCTTCGTGGTACACCCTGGCTGCGATCAAATTAAATCATAAAAGTTTATGTTAGATCATTGGTTTGGTCTATGGTAAGTTGCTCCAGATGTTGATTGTGGTCTTTGGTGCATAAAATAGATAGCATGATATGCTTTTGGTTACAGCTCTTAATAGCTGACAATGTGCAGCGGGAGTTGATCAGTGATCAAGGTTACAATTCTTAGTGCACTTATGTTTTGGTGATATTACGTAGTTGGGACACAATCAAATGGTTACAATTTTTGGGTGCCGCAATGTGTTTGGCACGAGAGGTAGTTGATGGGGCAATGGCCTTCGATGGCTATAGTTGGCCACAAGAAGATTTACGGTCACAATTTTGGCTGCCCAACTACAGGGGCCTTCGGTGGCCATTAGCTGGCCATCAAGAATTTACGGGTACAATATATATATATATATGCAGCCATATGGAGCTTAATAACCATATCTAGACACTTATGACTAGTGTTCATTTTTGCTTAATACCCAATACCTTTCACTAATCATATAGTTGCCTCATTTTAAAATTAATATATAATTAATCAGCCACCCAACCACACACTATCTCATAAAACCAGTTTAAATTTAACAGAATAGCTTATATCTTAATTTATTCTTCACTATTTATATATAATACTATTTGAATCTCATATAAATAACAAATATATACATATATGCAGTATTAATTTCCTTAACACAACCTATAGATAAAAACAGTTTAAATTTAGCAGTACTACTCATATCCTAATTAATCCTCCACTACTTGTATAAAATACTCTTTGAATCGCATATGAATAACAATTATATATGTATATAGATATGCAATATTAACTTCATTAATACAAACTAACGTATAATAGTATATATGTAATAGGTACTATAATCCTAAACTAATATAAATTATATAGTCACATACTTCGTGAATAAAGATTATGTTAAAAGTAAATGCTTGACTAACAGAATTTTCAACTAATTTTTATGTATATAATTTTTGGCCAAGTTCCTGAATTGTTAACATTAAAATTTAATGTAAATTTAAAGATTTCAGGTTTTTAAATTCTTGGAATCATAATTTTCTTCAACTTCTTTCTTCATTTTGAGCTCCAGATAGGTTATTTGAAAATTTGTTCATGTTGTGTTTTTGACTGGGGAGATCTGAACAAATGAATATAAATCTTTTATAAGTAGGATAAGAATGGCTCATTATCAGGAAGAGTAATTTTAAAATTAGTTTAATACAACTCTTAATTATATGCAATGAAATTAATATAAATACCTGGTACTGAACATATACACACAATCTAATATAATAACTATTATAAAACAATTAATATACATATAATGTTATATAAATAATTCTACTTTTAGTTAATCTAGCTTTACAATCTACATGGCCTGTTGGGCTTATTAAACATTTAATAAAGTCAGAATGATCTATAAAGAGTCTATAAAATTCATTATCTGTAAGCAATGAATGATTTTCTGTGAAACAACATCCAATGGTGTCTTCTGCTACTTTACCTCTGAAGTCTGGAATATCTTGCAGATTTTTATTATGAAAAAAAAAACCATGAGTCTTTATTTTTTCTGTCCCTTTTATATTGGATTATCTGTAGTAGCTTTTCTGGAGTGCAATAATTATAACAAGGCTTCTATAATTCTTAGATTTCATAAGCAGTAGTTACATCAACTTTAACTGGTATGTCAATTAGTTTTTTAAAAACAATTATTGTTTGTTTCAAAATTCATTAGTTACTTTTAGTTTAATTCAGAATCTCTCATGCATAACTTATTTACATTTTCTATTAATAAAGCTAGCTTCTCTAATATTCCTTAAAATATGAAATATTTACACTACTTTATTATTTAATTTTCTATGCTTATTTTCCTATTATAATACTATATTAAAAGCATAAAGCAAAACTAGTCAATAAATAATCAAAAATTATCCCAAATTTACAACTCATCCAGACTAGCCAAAAAAAAAATTCTAAAACATATTACCAATGGTTTCACTAATACAAGCAGACTTCTGAAGTGTAAAAAATTACAAAATAACATAATTACACTAAATATTACTCACAATTCCACTTACCTCCCATATATGTTTAATATTAAAAAGACTTTTAAATACAAATGAAATTTTTGATATAAAGACTTTCTGGAGTAGTGCATATTATCCCTTGTTTTTGTAAAAAAGTTATATAAGTCAGAGTAGTTTGAGATTAAATGACAGAATAAAGATACACAAAGGTAGGGGAGAAATAAATATCTTAGTTCTGCTTTATATATCCATAAAAAAAATACAGGTCACACTTTTTAATATTGATGAATCTAAGGTCATCTTGTTTGAGAGAAATGAAATAAAAACAATTAAAGAATTTTTGTTATTAAAAAATTATGATTCTGAATTAATTAACTTATTTAAAAGTTCTTTTAATATTAAGGGTGTATGAAAGGTAAGTGGAATTGTGGGGAATGTTTAGTTTAAATATGTTGTTATTTTGTAGTTCTTTACACTTGAGAAGTCTGCTATTAGCAGTTTTACCCTTGGTAGTATTTTAGAGTCTATTTTTTCACTGGTCTGGTTGAGTTGTGAATTTGGAGTAATTTTTATTATACTATATTATATACATATCAAAGAATAAGATTTTTACATTGTTTATGCAATATATTTTAGAAGCTATTACCATGCATTTGCACTTTATTTTGTTTAATGTTAGGTTATGTTGTGTAATTATAAATAAAAAAATCAAACACTTGATTTATTTCACTAGATAACAAATGTTTTGGGCACTTTTTCAATAGTCTCACCATTTACAAGATCTTTCAAATTATTTTATATAGTTGTTACATTCAACATAGTGACATTAAATGATAATATCTATATAATAAAATTTGTTAAGAATTAAATATTTTGGTGCATAATATCTTTTTTAAAAATTATGCATTTTTATTATTATTTATGCTTTTAATAAATTTGAGCTGTTATGCAGCTAAAGCAGATCATTGGCCTGCAATCAAAAATTCTGATATATTTGGATAATATTGTGGATCAATTATGAGTTCTTTGGAAAGTAATAAATCCCATGATAGTCCAAATTCTATATATATAGTCAGATGTCACATGACCTAATTTAATAAGCTTGTATTTACAAATGTTATATATATATAGAGCTCGCAAAATAAGCTCTTAACAAGCATTCCATAATATCCCCAACCCCAGACCAGTTTCTGCTGCTGGCTTTATCAATGAGGTGCTAGGATATTCAAGCATTAGATTAAAAATACCAGGGCAAGCTCAACACTTTATCTAAAGTATAACTATTAAGTAAGAAATCTAAAATTTTCAGACATCCATGTCTTCCAATCCAGATATCTAACTTAAATAGCCATATGGGACTGAATTAAGTTCAGATACACCATATATTAAAAGCTTTATCAATATAAAATCACCAAAGCCTTAATAGCAAAAAATAAAATTACAAGATCAAATTTCAGATTATCCTGGTATTTTTGATGTAATACTTGCATATCCTAGCACCTCACTGATGATGCCAGTAGCAGAAACTGGTCTGGGATTGGGGATATTCTGCAAAGCTTGTTAAGAACTTATGTTGTGAGCTCTACATTTAACATTTGTAAATACAAGCTTATTAAATTAGGTCATGTGACATGTGACTTGATTTTTTTTTTTGCTATTAAGGCTTTGGTGATTTTATATTGCTAAAGCTATTAATATATGGTGTATCTGAACTTAGTTCAGTTCTATATGACTATTTAAGTTAGATAGCTGGATTGGAAGACATATGGATGTCTGAAAATTTCAGATTTTCTACTTAACAGTTATATACTAGATAAAATGCTGGGCTTGTCCTGGTATTTTTAATCTAATGCTTGAATATCCTAGCACCTCACTGATGATGCCAGTAGCAGAAACTGGTATGGGGTTGGGGATATTCTGCAAAGCTTGTTAAAAGCTTATTTTACAAGCTTTCTCTCCCTCTCTCTCTCTCTCTCTTTCTATATATATATATATATATTGTAACAGTCAGAATCATCTATCTTGCTAACACACTGCAGAATTCAAACCCCAGACACGAAACTGAACATTCTAGAAGGGGTTGCCTTCTAGATATACTAAGTTTGAATCTAAAGTCCAAATTTCACAGTGCCATCTATGTGATAACACATCTGATGCCAATACTAGTATAACCTTTGACCGGTGCCTGGTGGTCAGGGAGAAACAAAAGACTCTATACTAAAAGTAGCTTGGGTGGCTAATTAACGTCTATGGATTTACAAAAGAAATGCAGAAAATATATATATAGATCGAGACAGTGATAGGAATCAAATAAAATAAGAGATCAAATTTAGTTTTAAAGAATTTCACAAAATTTATTCATATAAATTATATATATAATGCCACTGTTTGCTTATATGAGACAGGGATGCGTATTAAATAATTGTTGGCATTATATTCCCACAACTGACAAAAACTTTAAAACAAAGTGATATATTCTATTCCTCGGGCTAATAGCATTACAATAATGTGCTTGACGAAATAGGAACATGTGCAAGGTGCTTTGAGTAATTATACAAGTTTAAGAAAATATTTGAAAATTAAGTGTTCTAAAATATTTATTGATTTTGAGAATAGCACGGACTAAAGCTTACTAAGCAACAAAGTGGGAATGTGATCAAATCATTTATTTGAGAATAATAATAATAGAGTTGCATTGGGAGGTCAGTATTGCTGATAATGAATTTATTAAAGTTGGAGGGTGTGACACGTTTAAGTCATGGATGCTTTGTGAAATAAATATAAAATAAAACAATATTGAAGATCCGGAATAATTATGGAGGGCATCTCACCGCTAATCCATAGAAAAGTATTTTGATGAACAGCCAAAACTTAGCGACTGGGTGATGATTGTGTTTAATTCCCAGGTGTGTCTTTGGGGACACACTCTGCCTGGAAACCACAAAAAGGCGAAGAGAACGGCCTTAGCCGTGTAAAGAATCCTTGGAAAATAAAACAAAGTGGTCTCAACAACCAATTCATTTACCAGCAATATGAGACGAGTGTATATAAAACATACTGAATGGGTTTTACTTGGATTAAGAGAAATGCCCAATCAAATTCCCTGAAATTCATTTACAAGGGTCCGCACATTCTCAACATCAGTGATAAACTTTGTAATTAAAGTAGAACACGGTAATTAAAATAGGAAAATGCATGCTTGCAGGTTTGAAAAGTAAGTATAGATTTATATACGCAATCATGCATTAGGGGACACATTTAATCATTGACCTCGCACATACTCTCATATTAGATTAAAATCAATAACATGTAGATTTTAAACTATGTGATTATATTATATATTAAAGAAAAGAATCACCCTCGAACAAGTGATTTGCTAGATAATAAAATTGGAAAATTATAAATTTGAAATATGTCTTAATAGTGGCGTCTTACTTTCAACAAAGGGAATAATTCACTCAGTCAAAGACGACTCTGACACATTATCATAATAAAATAAAAGAAAGCTTTATAAATAGAAAATATTAACCCAAGGATAGAGAGCAAAATGTTGAGTATATTTAAACACGTTAAAGAAATACTTAATGAAGTTATGTGAAATATAAGAAAAACAATTTTAAATAGCTATAGCATGTTAGTTATCACAAGAGCTCTTGGGTTAATTTAGGATTATCTTTAGAGAAGCATTTAGGTAGATTGATGGTCGGCAGGTTTTTATATAATTTAACAGCAAAATCTGGAAATGTTCATATTTTTGGCAGCAGCAGCAGTTCTGGGGTTCTTTATGTGATAGCTTCCGATGGTCTGGAGCAGCGTCTGGCTATTCCGAGGGGACATAACCATCTTAACACCTCTACTCTGCCACGTCAAGGTTAGCAAGTTATTAGAATAGAACTCAGAATGATTTCTCTTAGAAACATTAGAAAAACTGGAGGACAAAAGAAAACCCTTCTTTTTATAGTAAACTTTAACAATAGAACTGCCCTGGAGCATTACAAAAATATATCGGACTTATCAGCTGTAATTAAATCATCCGAATGTCTAAAGGAATTCAACATTAATTAATTTCTTTTGTTAATTTCCCTGTCAACATTCGAATTACAAACTAGATTTAATTAAAAATTACTTTTACTAATTAAAAAAAACCTTAAGTGGACATTTGCTGTTTTTAGATAAACATATAATATTAACTAATTAAACTATTGTCCCTGATTTATTTAAACAGAAATATTTGGAATAACTTTTATTAAATTAAACGAAAATTATTTTACTTTTAACTTGCAATATTTGAATCTATTTACTAAACGAATATTTACTAAATGAATTTTATTTTAAATCAAAATATATTACGACAGTAATATATTTGTAAATAGATTCAAACAAAATAACTTTAAAAATTTATAATTTTGATATGTTTTAAAATGGATATCATAGTGTGTGCGCAA
This sequence comes from Epiperipatus broadwayi, assembly GCA_028023455.1. Taxonomy (NCBI): domain Eukaryota; kingdom Metazoa; phylum Onychophora; class Udeonychophora; order Euonychophora; family Peripatidae; genus Epiperipatus; species Epiperipatus broadwayi. The sequence goes on along the minus strand of JAQFVV010001670.1, from coordinate 10,133 downwards.
TTACGACTTATATAACTTACTTTTTAATAAATCAAAATTATGTGAACATATACATAATCTATAATCTTTTATTTATTTGGGAATGACTTACATATATGAGCATTGTACTCGTGGTTTAAAATTAGGCGGGATTTTTGGTATATAAGCGTATTGCAGACACACTACGATAGATTGGGGTTCAAACTAAGGTATGAGGGTAGGAAATAGGTGAGAAAAGGTGAAACAAAGATCTGCAAAGCAGACCTTAGTGTTTCAATATATATATACATCAATTAGTAAAACATGTAAGAAAAGTAATATTAGTATTAAAAAAAGATTATATAAGTGAAAACATTTGTGACAGTACCAGAATTGATTTTAGGGTTCCATATTCTCAAGTCTGGCACTTATCATTGCAATTTTCCAAAAACATTATAACGTATTTATAAAATATAATGGATAATGTATTTTATTATTGGACTGTTGCCCAACAAACTGCAGAATTACTGTAATTATAATGAGACAATAATTTTTAAATAAGTTTGTTTTAAATAAATTATTAATAGTAATGTGTCATTTTTAATATAAATTAGGAATTGATTATAGCTTCAGTTTTCATAGCAGTCACATAATTTTTTCTAAATGGTCTACTCTAAAATATCAATATGGACTAACATAGTGGTAAAAAAGATACTATGTAATATAGTTCAAGCAATTGTCACAAGATAAATAAAAATATAATAATCTTGTAATCAGAACATGCTTCTAATAATAGAGTAATTCAGAAATATAAATTTTATTAATTATTTTTGTGGTTACATGGTAGACCCTCCCCCATGATGAAACATTTTTATTCATGATACAACCTTCATGCAGTCGTCTTCCACATGCATATATGTAGATTTGTTGCAACAATAATCCATAATTAAGTTTTATTACTTTCACATAGAATGTATTACTTACAATATGTTTTCACTTTTAAAATTAAATCCATTTTTGAAGTCAATTGCTATTTCAATTCTAGCATTATTTTTTAAATTTAATTTTAACAAAATGTTTTAAATATATTCTAGTTTTGTTCTGAGATTTTATTAATACTTTTACATATTTTTTTAATATTAATTCCAAGATAACTTATTTTATTTCATTTATTTTCGGGAGATTAAATTCTACTTTTGATAAATTAATATCCTTATTATGATTATCCTCTAACTTAGATCTGAAAACAATCTAAATGATTACATTAATGCAGAAGTTATGATAATGCTTTATTTGTTTAAATTTCTTATCTGTTTAACAGTTTTAAACTTAGTGGTGACTCACATATTTTCAGCAAAAATACTTTACAACTTTTCCACTTACTTACAGTAAAAAAATAAAATTTTAGATTTATATTTATCCACTAATTCAAAATGAATATTTTTTCTTTTTATAACTGCTCTTTTTATTTACAAAGGCTAAAAATATACTTCTCAATCAAAGTTGTGGATTATACTGCTCTAAATTTCATATCCCATCATTAACATGTTTCCACATCATAACAGTATTTTTAGTTTATATTATTTTATTGGTTTGTCCTTTGTGCATAATTAATTTTTCATTTTGTAATAGTTCATTAGTCTATACAAAAATAAAAGAATAAAAAATGTTATAGAAATGAAATTCTGTAGAAGTTTATTAATGAGTAGGAAAATACCCCCTTTTTTTTTTTACAGAAAAAAAAAGATTATTTGAAACTGGTGCCTTTATGTGTAAAAAGAGTGATATTTTTTAACAAAAACATTGTAATTTATTGAACACTTTCGAAATGATTATTTAGACAAGGATAGAAAAAATGTAATTGTTCAGAAATCAAATTAAAACTTTATAAATAAAAAGCAAAATTCATTAATTGCTTAGCAAAATTTTATAAAAACAAACTATTGAAAGTTGCTTTTATAGAATCATATTTATTAAAATTTTACAATATACGGTTTCCTTGCCAGTACTTCAGATTTGCTCATATATAAGCATTTGAGTTGTAGGAATAAGTGGATTCATTTTATTCCTGCATAAATACTATATCTTGTGTTGGAAAGTATTGATTTATTATTAACACTCGCAAAGCGCATGCACAATTGGCTTGAAAGGCTGATATTTGAATGTAATATACGGTTTAGTTTATTTCTTCAACTTTTAAGCATAACTTTTGCGGTTACAAAATAATACAATCAAGTTTCATAAATTTCATTAAAAAAAAAAAAAATCTTGGCATTGATAACTTGTAAATGATTGGGAAAAAACTTCATTTGTTAGTTTTTGTAAATAAAAGTTATGCCATAAACAAGACTACACAGCTTTGTATTTTATAGAACGTTTCACTGAACTACTTTATATAGATAAAAAATAGATTTGTCATTGTTTTTTTTTGAAGAGAGGAGATAACTTCTAAAAGGTAACTGATATATATATATATTATCATACAGGTAACAGAGTATGGCATGGCAAAACATAAAACCATACACATCAAACTCATTCTACTTGATTTATTTTTTCTAAATTATATATTATTTACAATGTGAAAAGACTGAAATACATCTTTATTTTTATTTAATCTATAATTATTATCTGCCTTTGATATTGATGCACTGAAAAGTCATATAAGATTGTATTGTTTAATTGGTTAAATGTCATCATTTAACAATACTTACCTATCACTATATAAATTTATTAAATAATTTTGTTCTACATCTAGGGCATTCATACTATCCACACAATGCATGATACACTTTTATTTATATTAGTTAAATGAAATCCACATAAATTTTAATATTAGACGATTTATAAAAAGAAAAAGAGGAATAAAATTTTTATTTACATTAAATTAAGCAAATATGCATCTTATACTACTCTCATAAGATATCTACAACGTCTCACTTTATTTGTTATAATATAGGATAAATATTGAAATAGCTTGTAATAATGATGAAAATAACTTCAAGTTTTTATACTAGAGCCATCCATGCGTGGAGATATAAGGAAATTCAAATTACTCTGATTTTTAACTTAGACGTAGTTCAAATGATGTAACTATATTTTAATTCATATAGATATAATAATTACGATATTGCATGAATAGTATTTTTATTGTTTGATATATGTTAAATATAATTATTACACACATATATAAACATTATTTAATAATAAAAATAATTATGAGAGGGATTGTCTTTAAATTTTAATATTTATTATTATTAATTGATGTCGAATAAATTACATTATGGTGGTTTATAATTTTTGTGTATGTCTTTTTTAATAATGATAATATTGGTTATAAAATTTGGAATATAATCATATCATTACAACATTTAATCCAGTGCTTAGTTAAAGTAAATTATAATCGAACATTTTTTATAAATTTGCAAAAAGTAGCCAACAGGTTATTATACTACTAAAATATATTTCTTTTGTTTTATCAATTTCGGTAATAATGACATGATTGTCTTGGCTTAGTTCATAAAAATATTTCACATTCGCCTCTACCCAACCAAACCTCTAAAGAGGGTTCTTTTTATTTTGACTTAACTCAATTCCTCATCCCACCATTTTTTCCCCCTCTTCCAGAACATTTTTTGATCTTTTTTTCTGGAGGGGAACAAAAAAAATAAACTAGATCCTTAACGTATCGAGCGTTTTTATACCATTTTAACCTCCCTTTTGGGTGTTTTTTGGAAATTGTTTCTAACCGCCTTTTTGTTTTGGGTTATGTTTGTTTTTGTGTTTCGTTGCTATAGTCATGCTTTTTGTTTTTGGTTTTTTTTTTTAAAAATTAGTTGTCTAGATTTATTTAATTAAATTAGGTGTTGGTTTTTTTTATTTTTTTTTTTTTGAAAGTTAGTCATATATATATATATATGAAAATATCTGAGTACCATAGATAGAAAAGTTATGAAATCAAGTGCCCTTTTTTATTCCATAAGAATTTTCAATATAACATTTGTTGTGTTTATATATGAATGTAATAAACACAGATTTGCATAAATACAATTAAATATTTTATTAAACTATATATGCAATATTAGTTTACCTAACATTCCCACCTATATTATGCCTTACTTGTAGGTATGGTGATATCTCTAGCTATTCTGTGATAGCTTGCCTCATGCCTGGCTTAGGATCTAGCAACTTCCAGTTCTTGCATGAATTTGCCTCACTGATTTAGCCATATATAATGGACAATGTGCATACTTCCATTCATTTCTGATAGTAATTTGTTGTTGTTTCACTTTACTTCCCAATGGGCTGCCTATTTATAATCAGATTCCCATTCATAATGAAAAAGCAATTGGATTTATTGAACATAATCACCTATTGACCAATTTTTGCTATTGGATATATCTTATCTATTCATATATCCATTGGTCTGCAACAATTAATACTCAATCTAATAAAGATAAAATGGAATCTGAATTAGTCTGTTAGTTAAAGGTAGCTAAATGTCATTATTATAAATTATCCAAGAAATTTTATTCTCATTACAATATTACATTTTATAACATTGTCATTCCCACATACACCATTATAAAGGAGCCCTTTAGACAAAAATGCAAGTATATAGGTGAACAGAAAATTTGTTTAGTATCAAGATTATTAACACTTTCATGGATCATTTTTATCATTGGACAAGTGAAGTAAAACTCTGAAACTTTTAATTGGTCAAGTGACAAACTCTTTGATAGAAATATTTTCATCTTTTAATATATATTAATTTTGGTTTCATTTTCAAAAAGTATATTAATTATTTGTAATGTTAGGGAAGTAAACAAAAGTTATTTCAAAAATATATTTTTATTTGTATTTTATAGAAATATTCAAAAGCGGAAAAATCAAAGAAAACATTAGGAGCAAATTAGAAGCAATGTAAATGTCATTTAAATCCCTCCCAGATTTGCCGTTACGAATTTTTTAAGAATTTTTTAGGAAAAATCTTAACATTTTTCTCAAAATAATTATACTTTCAGCATATTATTAAAAAAATACACCAAAAAAATACATTATAATGCCAGAAAAATATTCTAAAACATTAATGTTTGTTTGAAAATCAAATAAACAGCTTGGAGCAATCTAACCTCTTGACAAGATGTCAAAAATTGCTGCTATGGCTGTTTTCTTTTTCAATTTACAATCGTATAAAGTATACAGTTTTTTAATAAAACCTTACTACTTTTGTAAAATAACTATATTTTTATTAGAAATATTAGATTTTATGAAAATTATTTATAATATGCACAAAAAATAATAAAAAAATACTCTAAAACATATATTTCATTTTCAGCGGTGAAAAAATATTTATCGAAATCATCAGCCAATAAGAATTGAGAATAGATTATCCAACCAATCAGAACTGGCCTTCTTCTTTTGTAAACTTTAAACACTCCTAGTATTGATTTTTTACTTGTAAAATAATTCAAGAGAGGGCAGCATCTTACAGGCCTTGCTCTAAGCTCAAAATCTAGTGTAAATATATCATTGTAGCTCATAAAATGGCTGAGTTAGAGCAATCTAAAGGTGACAATGCAAATTCACATTTCGGGCTATAAAAGAATTAATTAGTAATTAGTGGTTTCCTAACATCAAAAGATAAAGTTATCTTTGTTTATCCATTGATATAATTTCATAATTCCCATTGTTTATTTATATTAAAAATGTATGAAAACATCGAGTTTAACACACACACACATTCATACACACATCACACACTCATATATATATATATATATTCATAGTATTATTTCCAGGAACTTCTGTATAAAAAAATATAGTAGCAAAAAAGAATATGAACAATATTTTGAAAAAGCTATTGGAGGATAAAATATTTTTTAAAACTTCTCAACCAATAGAATTTAAGAATGAGGAAAAAATAACAAAAGACAAAAAAAATATTATTTAAATCTCACCACACACATTGTATTGAAATGTCAGCTACTAAGCTATTATATTTTTATTACATGGAAGCTCCAGGAAATAATACTATGAATTCATTTATCCAAGAGAACATTATGTATATACATATAGTATGTAATTATATTCCAAATAATGGTAAATAAAATAAATTCGAATATAAACTTTAATAAATAGTAGTACTGTCAAGTATATTCATAAGTTGTTATATAAAAGTGTATGAAAGGTAAGCCAAAAAGATAAAAAAATTAAAGGTGACTCACAGAATCAGTGTTTTATGATCATGATAGAAATTGTAAATGTAAATTTAATTTTGATATGAAATGAATTACGATTTTAAATCAAGAAAAAAATAATAAAAAAAAATTAAAGAGGCAATTTTTATTAATTGTTGATAATAAACAGAAAATCAGGGAATATTAAGGTTGTGAATTATGGAATATATAAATCAACATAAGATTTCTAGTTAATATTGTTGTACTCTATTTTGAAATTAAGTAAGTTTAGTTGAGAGTGATTATGAATATAATTGAAAGTACTACTATTGATTAAAGTTTATATTGGAATTTATTTTGTTATTTACTGTTATTTGGAATATAATTACATTTTATTACAATATTTTTATTAGCGACATTTATTGTACTATTGTTATATATAGATAGTGCCCTTTTTATTGGTACACCCCCATCATAAAATAAATTGGGAATACATTTTAAAATGTATTATTTTAAATTTTATAAGGTCAAAAATATTTACTTATTAAACTATAAAAAATAACAGTTATTTTAGTTATCATAGGGTTTGAACTTGGATTTAGTTAAATCAAACTAGTATTAATTGCTACAAATCCTGGATAGAATATTTATTTTCCAAGGTATATAAAAGATAAAATAAATTATAAATTAATAATATTTGATAATAAGTAATCATTAGATAATATTTAAAATTGTAGGAAAGTTCAAATCTAATCTTCTAAATAAAAATATGCGTTATATAGATAATCATGTCTGTGCAAATCTAGTATTAAAATAAGGATTATTTCCAGTGAAATCTTAATTTATGTTCTAAAATAAATAATTAATATTTATTTTATGAATTTTGTTATTAAAAATTCATCAAATTAATCACAGATTTAGTCTTTATAGAAATAAAATCAAAATGATCTAAATCGATTTACAGCAAATTGTATTTTTATTCAGTTCCTAAAAGATATATATATATATATATATATATCTTTTTATATATATATTATATATATATATATATATATATATATTGAGAAATATTTTAAAAGAGATATTTGTTTTTAAAAATAGTTAAACTACAAGTAACTAGTGAGAAGGCAGATGATAATTTTAAAAAGAAAAAAATCGGGGAAAAAACTTCCATATAGAAAAAAAAGATTACAGATCAGGAAAAAAAGTAACTTGGTTTGTCTCTAAAAGTTTGCTTAAAGTTTTAAATCTTATTATTATTTTAAAAACAAGTATTGGTTGTACAACATGGAGTGGATATATGTAGGGTGCTTGAAAGTCTAAATTCAAATTTCTTCTAATATATATATATATATATATATATATATATATATATATATATATATATATATATATATATATATATATATATAACATTAAAAGCCAGTCAATACTTAGACAATCCCAACATCATTAACAATCAACAATTTCAAATTGTTGTCAAGGCAATCTCTTTTTAGCAATAAAGGTGGAATCAACAATTTGAAATTGTTGATTATTATTGATATTGTTATAGTTTAAATATTGACTGGCATTTAATGATCACTTACAAACACATTTAACCTTGAACATTTCATATCTAATTATCAATCACTGAAATGAGTTCTACTCTGCCTGAAATCAAAAACTTATATAGAAGATAAATTTCTGAGATATTAACATTAATTATGTGGTAGCTATAAAAATCTTTGATCTAAATATATTTGCATAATATTTCACACTGTAAATTGTCTAATGTATAAGTATATATTGTAATAAAGTTAATAAATTCATAAATAAAAAATACCTACTAAATAAATAGCTATGATAATATAATACCATTTTAAGAACATTTTATAATAATTCATAAATTTGTTAAAATGATTATTTTGAAATCTAAGTTGTGAATTGTTATTATGGTCTGTGCTTTCAAGTTATTGATTTTTTAAATATATAATGAGAAAGTGTCATTAAACAAATATAGAAATATGTATAAACATTTAATGATTAATCAAATTGACAAACAGAAAACTTTCACATATATTTAAATTTCTATTGAAGCCACTCAAATAAAAATGCAAATTCTCTGTGAAACCATTAAATCACTTGTGTATCAACTTTGCTGTTTAGTTTCCAGAACTTACATGATTAATGATCTTTATATAAAATCACTGAATCGCATAGCATTCATCATATATATATATATATATACACACACGATACCATTTTATATCTAAGATTGAATGTTAATATTCAAATATGTTACATACATATATGTAAAATAATTCAAAAACACTCATACGAAGTAAAAGTTAGTGATAAAAATCTAACTGACAAAAGAAATGCAATTAAATCTTTTTGAAAAAGAATATAGTAAGATTAAAAAATATAATTTTAAATCCAAAATAATTTAAAGATTATTAAAAGTTCTACATTAAATTTTTCTTCAAAGTTTAGTTTGAAGCTTTAATTTGCTAAATTTCCTTGGTAACATTTCCCCCCCTCTCTCTATCTCTCTGACATTTCTTTTTGACATTTTGTTTTATTAACTTGATTTTTTCTTTTTTTTAAATATATTTTTTTTATATTAATACAATTTGACTTACTCTAGTTCTAAATGAGATAAAATCTTAAGTTATTAATTTTTTGATAAAAAAACATTTCACTTATATGATTGTCTGAAGGTTTGTGAAGATAAAATTTTACTTGTAACTATATGTGTGTAGTTATATGGTGTATTATATTCATCAGCTGCAGTTGAATTGTTAAGTATTTTAAGAAAAATTCAAATGTTATTTATGCTTTTCTAAATGCATCGTTACGACCACTATATTTTGAATATTATTACTTTCCTCTTTTTGATGTGTTGTTCTGATTAGTTACAGACAAAGCAGGAATTGAACTGGTTACCTTTACAGCACAAATGCCGACTTCAAAATGTTATATTCTTCAATAAGCTAAGTTATGATGTCAAAGGCAGAATAGCTAATTAATTAGAATATTATCTCAAATTCAGCACTCATGAATTCAAAGGGTACCAATTCAATTCTAATGTCAGCCATAGAAAGAGAGAAAAGAATAATATCACTTAATAATTCCTAATAATTTAATGTATTTAGAGAAATATAAAATGTTTGATTTTTTTTTAAACACATTTAACAGTTTAACTAGATGATTGAAATAACTTAATAATAATTATATACATATCTATAGATTTATTTATTTATATATTTTCTTTAGTTAATTAATAAATTTTTTATTAATTTAATATATAAATATTTGAAAACCAGGCACTCTTCACAAACCTGAGAACTTAATTGTAAGTATAGAGGATTTGAACTCAGATTTTCAAGCACCCTTCAACTATCCACACTATCTCATACAACTGATACACATGACCACACACATGTAGAAAAGATTTATAATCACCAATATACATATTTCATGCTAAACCAGCACTCATCAGTTGGTCCAGATTATCATCTCTGACACATATAATATATATAAATTTCAAAACACTGTAAAACATATTTTTTTGTGTACTTAAAAGAAACATTTTTTAAAAAACTGTTTATTAAAATAAATACATTAATTATGTTCAGTCATTTAAATGCAGGTCAAAATTTATTTACACAAATATAAATGTCATTCTTCTCCTACTAAGGCCTAGTTGGCTTTTATGTGGAAGAAAATTATTATAACATTTTATTGAAGAGTAGTAATTAATTTATTGAGAGCACAGAAAGCATATGAAAATACTTTAAACAGACTTTAACTTATATTCAATGCGCTTTAAAATTCGTAATAATCAAGCATATTTTGCCGATAGAGGAAACCTTCCAAACCACATTTTATGTATTTACTTGTAATTTTAAACATAAAACAAAATATGCTAATAATAACAACAATATTAAATTATATTTTAATAACATATTAATTATATAATAAAAATATAGATTATATAACGTTCATCATCATCAT
>JAQFVV010001669.1:0-53443 GCA_028023455.1 Epiperipatus broadwayi | reverse complement strand
ATAAAAGAAATGGAAAAAGACATAGTCTTGTGGAGCTTGCAAAAAAAAGAAAAACTTTTATATTACAGATTTTTTTCTTAAGAAAATACTGAATGGAAATGAACATGAAAACATCCAAATGAAGGTACAGAGAAAATTAAAATTAAATTTTGAGTAACAGAATTTATGTATTTTATGATTGTAATATTTTAATCAATTCAACACATGCAATCAAATCTATGAAAAGAGAAAAGCTCCAGGAAAATGATGGAATTATTATACAATATATATTGTTTCCCGCCACTCTCCATCTTCTTTTGACCACCAAGGGCACCACTAGGTCACTAATAATCTAAAAAATTTAATTTACAGTGATCCAAAAGTTAATGATGATGATAACTGCTATCAGCTAAATATAGGGAAAGAGATCTTTAATATTGTCAGATAATTGAAAAAAAGAAGATGGAGACAAAATATCCAAAATAATTATAAATAATTTAAAATTTATTAAAACTAAAAATATTTGTCAAGCATAATATGAAAGTTTGACCTAATTTCTCCACCTGGTTTATCAGAGAATGGATAGAGAGTAATTGTAACATTAAACATCCAGTCAGATAAGTTCATTTTCTCACATAAGAATTAAGAGGGATTTATAATATTTTTCTGCTAGCAATTTATATAAATAAATTTCAGTTTCTTTTTAGTTAGAGATTTAAAACAAAAACACTCTTCTATGGATTACAAATGAAACAGCACAGAGGGATCTTTTTCTAGCAACCTAACAAAACCTCAGGATTAGAAGAGTGTCATTTGCCCCAAACATTCAATAACGAACACATTTAAGCCCTTCAAGGTGGATTTCATCAAGAGGGAAAAAAGATTTTCTACTGACTAAGAAAAACAGAACAATATACTCAATAAACCACTAGCTAAAAGATTTAGCAGTCTGCAGGAAATGCAAACCAAGATTGTCTAAATTAGTTATGATGAAAGAATAAAGAGCAGGTGAGTTAAAAAGAAAATTGACTAATATCTTCCCAATTATTTATCAAAGATTAATAATATAAAAAGAAAAAACACGAACTTGTAAAATATAAACTTGCAGTCCACTCTTGAACAAATAAATTTAAAATATGAACTCTTAAAAATAAGACTTCAATATATATATATATATAAAATGCATAATACAATAATTAGTGGTATTTAAATGAATATGTGAAACTTATTATAGTGACATGTTTCTTTTTAGATTAAGCTAAGATTTTTAACATAGAGATTTAAACAAGAGATGATTTAAGCCCTGATTTCAACATACAGAGTTCAGTTATCTTTTCAGGCTTTAGATTGTCAAGTAGAATTATTCCTGCAGGATGTGCAAGGTCTCTTTCTAACTGTTGCACATCACAATGGTATTTGGTCTCCAGTAATATGACTGTAGCATCCAAGGCAATTTTTAGGGAGGGATGTTTAAAATAGACAATTAGATCATGTTCTTGAAGGCACAATTATGGAACTCAAGGGTTTGTCTTGGGATTGTTTAGCACTGCATATTTTTAGGAAGGTTTCTCATGGCATGTATTTTTGGCATACTGACTGTACTGGTCATTACTATCATGGAAAATAATAGTACTAATAGCAGTCTACAGAAATCCAACTTTAGCTATCCATGTTGAGCAATTAGCAAATAAAAATTAGAATCACTCTGAATAAGAAATGCAATAAGCTGAATAATAATAAGAAGCAGAATAATAATCTATTCAATTTTTATTTCCCATCTAATCTTTTATTAAAAGTTTTCATTAGAGTAAATATCTCCTGCTTAATCTTAATTAAAATAACATCTGACCAGGGCTCTTATCTTATTCAAAATTAATTTGAAAAAGATGAAATGAGAAATAAGTCTCAGCTTTTAAAAATAGACTAAAATCAACAAAATAAAAAGAAACATTGCTTGCTTTTTTAAATTTCTGTAAATGAAAAAAACAAGTGTCCAAAGAAAGTTATTTTAAACTAAATCTACTGAAAAAGTAAAATTACGAGAATTTTAAAATATAAACAAGTGTGTGCATTACTGTACATACTGTTAATACATAGAAAAAAACATACAAAACTTTTAAATACAGTTTTCTTTTAAAAACTTTGTAAATATAAATAGTTTTGAATTTCATGGTGGTTGCCTTTGAAGTAAATAAAGCTTCAATATGTTAACAGAAGCAAGGGAATAAATAAAAAAATTGTTGATAAAACTATATATCAAATGCCTAAAAGGTGTGCCAAATGATTGAAAAAATACTGTAGTGACATAGATATTTATGAAAAGTAATAAAAAAAGATATTAGAAATTACAGATGCATCAGTCTTTTATTGGTTTTATATAAAAATCGTTACCAAGAAAATTATAATTTGTCTACCGAAAACTTTGAATTTTTATTAACTTAAAGAGCAATCTGAATTTAAAAATGGTTTTAACCCAGTGGATCACATTTAAGTATTGAGACAAGTTATAGAAAGGCCAATGAATATAAAAGTTACTGTATTATATTTTAATTTTTTTTTCATATGTCAAAGCATCGGCTGGGAAGTGAACCTGCAACAACTGTCTGCAAGCAGCTTCTTGCAAGGCAGCTGTGCTGACCCCTTGGCTACCAATGCTTGATTATATTTTAGATTTGTAGATTGATTTGATAATTTTCACAATCATTAAATCTTTGGACCATCAGGATCTAAACCCAGGATAATGTCCTGTTTAAAAAATATCAAAATGCAATAGCAGTAATTATATTATATGGTAATTATTAAATAATTTAATTTCTCCTGAACATTTCAGCAATTTTACAAGAAATATTTTGTTGATTAAAAATGGTATGCTAAGGAAGTAAAAAATAAATGGAGGTTATTTAAATCAACTAGATTTTGCAGATGATATAATTGTTCTTACAAATAATGCTTCAGAGATTCAGTAAATGCTACAAAAGTTATCAAATGAAAGTAAGAAAGTAGGGTTAAAAGATAAATGCTAAATATATATACAAGGGATTTTCTCAGAAAAAGAAAATGAAGATGGGTAATCATAAATTAGAAGAATTAACAACTATAGTACCTAATAATACAGAAGGAAACATAGTGGTTGAAATTAATTTTAAAATTAAACATAGATGGAGTACTTTTGGTAGAAATAACAGTATCAAATCAATATATATTTTGAAATGAAAGTTTATAATAGATATGTTTAATCAATACTTACATATGGATCTGATACAAGGCAGACTTTAGACCACTCATTATACTATGGAGACATCTGTGTTAGAAGTAACAAGAATAAATCAAAATTAAAATATTTTGGTAAGAGAACAGCTATCACTGAGATTATTGATAAAATCAAAAGACTAAAATTGAGCTGATCTGGACATATTGTTAGAAAAAGGTTAAGATAAACTTTGGATCCCAAGAGATTGTAGAAATATTAGAAAGAAGCTGCAAGTGAGATGAATGGATGAAATAAAGTTATGATTTGAAGAAGGGATACTACTAATTGCAGAACTGGATTAAACTTAAAGAGCTCTTCATTTTGAAGTGAGATGATAGAGGTTGAAAATGATTATGATTCATAATAATCAATAAATGTTTTTTTTAGTTTTAGTTTTTAATATACTATAAAAAATATACCATATTCTCATACACATCACTGAAAACTTGCTGAACTTATATCAACATATTTGAAATTTATTCCATCATCCCTGTTATAAACCAGGATCTGAAATATTTCCTTGTCATATTGCATTGCTATTGTTTTTTAACATATGTTCAAAATTTGAAGGAAATCCATTTGGTCTATTAAAACTCAGTTTACAAAATGTATCCTAAACAAACAGAGTTTTTAAGTTAAATAAAAACATAAAAAGGCATAGTGATGAGAGTTTGCGTGTTTTTCCATTCATTTTATTCTTTAACTAAAATACCATACCAATTTACCGATCAATGTCAGGTAGTTAACTGAATAGGCTATGAATTGCTAACAAAAAAGAATTGCTAACAAAAAAAATCCTGATAATTTTGGGAAAAAAAATCCAAGATTTATCCAGTTTAAATTTAAAACCAGGTCATGAAATGAGCAGCTTATGTAGTACTACTACATACCAAAATTCTTCAAAAATGATCAATATCATGTATTAATTTTAAATAATCAATCCTGATGTCAGAAAAATAAATGACAAGAAAAACATAGCAATTCATGTATTTGCTAAAAATAGAGTATGTTATCTTCACACAATCTGAAAACTATTATAAAGCACATAAGTCAGTTTTTAGCTCAGCCTAAGTCATTTCTTGGCCTCCCCCTTTACTTATCCAAAACTAAAATGAATCTTCAGTTAAATCAACTCGTAATAAAAAAAAATAGAAGAATTAATAGTTTTTCATATTTTAAACTCTATGAAGTGACTAGAACCAAGATTTTCAATGCAGTTGCAATAGGAGTACTTAGTTATTATGGACCTTGGTTGAAACTTTACAACAAAATGATCCTAAAGATTATACAGATGGCAAAGAAGTTCATATGGGGGAAGAAATCTAGCCTCCTCTCAACCTCTGTACTCCAGCAACCAATAGATAAAGGTGGGCTTAACTTAATCGACCCAAAAGCTTATGTTAATTTTATTACTGCCAGGGCATATTTGAACGTAATGAAGGATCAGTCCTTTAGTCCCCCAATAGGAGATATAAGAATTTACAATGAAATGGGAGCTGAGAGAAGACCACATCTTGCTGACATGTTTATAACATACAAAGATTTACAAGATGATTTAAATGTCCAAAGTCTAGATGAAATAAAATATAAAGATTTAACAAAAGGAGATTATCAGAATGAGAATGCATGGTTGGGGTGCTGACGGAAAAGTGTTCTTAAAAAATTCCACTCGATATATACACCTCAATCATCCATGAAGTTTATTTTTAAGCTGATAAATGGAATCCTGCCGACTACCGACTACCTTAATAAAAGGCTGGGGATGGGTTTGGATGATGTGTGTATGTTTTGTAAGAAGAGACAAGAAACATTTATGTACCTGTTCGAGGAATGCCAGGCATTCAGGGATATGAGATCACAAGTCTTTCATATGCCAATAATAGACCTAAAGAATCTGTTAAAAAATATGTGATTAGGTTCAATCCACGTAATGCAATGATTATAATCCATGCATTAAAAACAATATGGCTAATTAGATGTTCTTTGGTATTTGACAATAAAAAATTCAACTGGCTGAGAAAGCTGGAGAGAGATTGGAGTGATTACTTTAACTTAGGTTTAAAATATTAGCCAAAGAATACTATAAAATCAGTGTGGGGAGGATCTGCTCTATCCATATGTGTAAAATGGTAGGTGAACATCATTTCCAGTCTAAGAATGTATTAGTAAGGTAAAGAAAGATGGCATGTAAATCACTGAGGAAAATACCCCGAGTATTATGACAGTAGTTGAAGAAATGTTGTTATGGAAACTTAATATAACCTTAGTAATTATGTAAATTTCATTGGTTTTAATAAAGAATATTACTTTAAATAATATATATATATATTAATTTAATTAATTAATTAATTAAATCAAATCAGGCTGAATCCAGGAATAACTATTTAAATAAATCAGAACTACTTCTAAAATTATTTCAAATTGTATTACTTTCAATTCTATATTGGTCTTTATTATATAACGAGCATGCTAATAGCTTTTAACAAGCTTTTCAGAATATTTCTATCCTCAGACCAGTTTCTAGCACTGGCTTTTGTCAATGAGGTGCTAAAATATTCAAGCATTAGATTTAAAATATCAGGTCAAACCCAGCTCTTTATCTAATGGTTAACTATTAAGTAGAAAATCTGAAAATTTCTGACATCCATATGTCTTCAGATCCAGCTATCTAACTTAAATAGCTATATGGGACTGAACTAAGTTCAGATATACCATATATTAATAGCTTTAGCAATGTAAAATCACCAAAGCATTAAAAGTAATAACAATAATTGCAAGGAAATTGAGTCATATATCACGTGATGTAATTTAATAAGCTTGCATTACAAATATTATATAATGAGTGTGCCAATAGCTCTTAACAAGCTTTTCAGAATATCCCTATCCTCTTTATTCTATTTCCTTAAATATTTATTCCATTGTAGCTAATTATTTTGAATCGAGACTAAAAATTGCTTTCAGCACTTTGAATGCACAAAAGAAAATTATCCAAGTACCAGATAATAGTCAAGGTTAACAATAGCAGAAAATTATCATAGCTCTTTTTTGCTATCCTCCAAAGACTTATATATTCTACAATTCAAATAGCAAATTATCCATATTCTTTAAGTCATAAAGCATACACAATCTTTTAGTCAGCTTTAAGAAAAATATTTTCCACAACCTCTACCTATCCCACAATGAATTTATTCTAAGAACAAAATATATTTCCCCCAAACCAGCTTAACCAAAGATTTAATGTCCAAACTTTTATTAGTAATTTCTCAGTATCTAATCTATCATTATGCTTAGAGAAAACAAATTTACCCATAATTCTGTATGCATTCATTTATGAAAGCAAGCTAATTGCCAATAATTTTATCAGGTTGTTTGGTGGACATTTAGTAAATGCTTCTCTCAATATTTTACTAGACTATGTTGCAACAATTAATCAAAACCTTCCAAAATGATTATAATTTTCTTTTTTAATATGCTGAAGTACTTTATTTGCAAGATTAAAAAGACTTAATCTTGCATCAAGTATACTTTTAACTCCTATTATCAATTATGCTAAATGCTACATTTACATGCAAAATTAATACACTTATTTAAAAATAAGATTAGTAAACACATGTGGCTGTAGATTTCAGCTTGGTAAACTGGTTAGATATAATATTTGTAATAGCCAAACCTCATATAGGACTTGCTATATAATTGTTAATAGATAGATGGAAATCATAAACTGATAATTGAAAGTGAAAATCAACAGAATTTGTGTTGTTGTCTTTATTTATTCCATAAAATTTTAAATTATGCATTGTTAGCCCTCCTTGTTAGCCCTCCTAACAAGCTGATTAAATAAATTGGAACAATCTCAATCATTTTGCTTCAAAAAAAATAGATCTCATTCTCATATTGAATCATTTACCCTTAAGCAGATATATTCTAATATTTCTGCAAGCATTTTCCTTAAAAAATTGCATGAACAGATATGTCCAAAACATTCATTTCTACAATTGAGAATTTAAAAAAAAGATCACATGCAATTGTCTTAGTTCAAGAAGCTTCCTTCCTGGTAAGATATCACAAACTATTTTCATAGTCCATAGTGAACATAGATCAGCTTATTAATTATTAGCATCTTTTCAAGATTGATACCAAAGTATCTTTATTAGGATATAGATAATGATAAAAATTATACACATTGTTTTGACTCAAAATAACTTAAGGCCAACATGCCTCTTGATATTCACTATTTTGGATCTGATAAATATGTAGCAAAAGATTTGTTTTTTGATGCACGAGTATAATATTCCAGAAAAACATATGAGAAAAACCTGAGGTATACCTTAGGTATTTGGTCACATTTGGCAACAGTTGTGTTGCAAAAATTTACCCATGATATATAAAAGCTATAAAAGTTCTGTAACTGTGTTGAGTCTTACTACAAGAAAAACTATACAAACATTAATTTTGCCCTGCATTTTTTGCAATTAAACAATCATATGCATGATATCCCATTTTATTTTCAATATTATTGATGTATTAATTACAAGTATAGGATATATACTTAAGCTAAATGTAATTAGAGGGGATTTGAACCTGACTTTCAAACTCCCTTCAGCCATCCTCTCCATCCTATATAACTGATACACATGACCACATACATATAAAAAAGATAAATGATCTCCAATATAATATTTTGTGCTGAACCAATACTCATCAGTTGCTCCAGATAATCATCTACCACACTCATATAATCAGTGTTCAGTTTATATTAAGATAGCAAATTTGCAAACTTTAATGGACAGGCTTCAATCATCAGATTTTCAATGATATGAATGGCTAAAAAGTTGGAGAGTGGAGAAGATTGAAGCCTGTCCACTAAAGTTTGAAGATTTTCTATCTTAATATAAACTGAGCACTGATTATATATATATAAAACAAAATAAAATGTCCGCTAATATTAATAATACAATAACGAAACTTAAATATATTCCAAACAATGGTAAACAATTTATAATGTAATATAAATAAAAACTCATAAAGAAATATTTTCGATTATATTCATAATCATTATCAACTCAACTTTCAAAATGGAATCATCTATTACCAACATGTGTTTCCGGTTGGTAATAGATGATTCCATTTTGAAAGTTGAGTTGATAATGATTATGAATATAATCGAAAATATTTCTTCATAGTTTTTATTTATATTATAAATTGTTTACCGTTGTTTGGAATATATTTAAGTTTCGTTATATATATATGCAGGGGATGATTATCCAGATCAACTGATGAGTGCTGGTTTAGTACAAAATAGATATATTGGAGCTCATTTATATGTTTCACATGTATGTGGTCATCTATATCAGTTATATAGGATGAATTGGATGACTAAGGAAGCTCAAAAATTTTGGTTCAAATTCCCTCTAATATTACTGATTGTAATGTATGTTTACCAATAAAGGATTATAGAAGATTTTATATTTTACAATCTAAGCTAGCATTCTTTTAAAAACTCAGTTACATTTCTTTGGTATTTATTTTATAAGAAATGTCTTTTTTCCCCTTTATCTCTCTCTTTCTGAAAGCATCATTATTCATGATTGCAATTGATTTCACCCATGAATGGGATACAAACATATCATAATGTACTGAGCATGACAAAAAGTACAATTTGACATCTGGGTGCATCATTATTCATAATTCAGTTTATTTTAATTATACTATAGGCATTGAAAATGAAATACAGTATAATCCATAACATAACATACTACTTCTCATTCCAACAGCTAATTGGTTTTTCACTTACTTCCTCCTAGCTGTAATGTAGCTTTGGCAACAGATTTATGTAGTATTCTATTGGTTTAAATATAAAGACTTTGGTGATGCCTCCATAAGACTCGAAGAATAAAAAATAAAATATATGATTTGCAATGAATGTATTACTTATTGAAGTTAAGTCTGTTTATTTATCACTCTTTAAAAACTTCTATAGCCAGCTTTTATTTTTACTGTCAAGGTTTCCAAATCTTGAATAGTTGTAGATCTTCAATGCTTTCTAACTTTGATCATATCCACCAATAAAGGTAAATAATATTTCATCTTTTTAAAATACATTTTAATCAATATAATTTGAACATGATCTGTCTTTTCCATTAAACTGTATTCAAGTTCTTTGTAAAATATTATTTTTTAAAGAAATCTGGTATTATTAATTCATATCACATGCACAATTAAATTAAGGTATGTCTTTACAATATCTGATTTGTCCCTGGAGCTAAAAACATGATATCAGTTTTTATGATATTGACATTATGTTTTCTTAATATTACAAGTATCATAAATGAACTTTTCCTAATGTTTTTATACTATGTCAATAGGAATTCTATATTTTACTTCCATACAATAAATTCGGCCGAATAATAATCTTATATTCTACTAATTTAATTAACGTAGTTATAACATTAAGCTATACACAATTGCAAAAAAGCTTAGTTGAAACAACATATATATATATGTGTGTGTGTGTGTGTGTGTGTGTGTTATTTATTATCAGCTGAAAGAAAAACGACTTGTTAGACTTGTTTAACTTTACTACAGAATATATTTTGCCTCTTTTTTTTTTTTTTCATATGTCATAGCATCTGCCGGGACGCGAACCCACACCCGTCTGCAACCAACCACTTGCTTGCATGGCGGCTGCGATACCTCTCGGCTAACAACGCAAGACTATTTTGCCTCTTTTAGTCATTGAAACAAATATAAATGACAATAAGAATTTTAAACTTTAATTATCTCTACATAATCAATAAGACGTTTAGTAAAATTCTAAACACGTTTCTTACATAAGGTTTAACTGAATAAATTACTTTTAGATGACTAACAATTCTTAGAATTTGTATCTATTTAAATACAATTTTATCAAAAAAAAAACACAAAAAAACCTGTCAGTTCATAAATCCTTACAAGTAATGACCGAATAATAATCCAGTAATTAATTTATTTATATTCACATATGCACAAATTAAAAAAAAAAAAGTAAAAATTACACAATAAAAAAAAATACTATTTATTTATTCATAACATTCTGCCAAGATAATGTAATTATTTATATCTCTAAAAAACATTTGCACTATTATAATAAACAAGACCCTCAACTGTCCATACTATCTCATACTGCACTTGATCACACCCATGTCGAAAAAATAAACAATCACCAATATTCATATTTCGTGCTAAACCCACACTCGTCAGTGGAGTGGAGTGGATTGAAGCCTGTCCATTAAAGTATGAAGATTGGCTATCTTAATTAATATAAGCTGAACATTGATTGTATATATGTGTGGAGATGATAATCTGGACCAACTGACAAAGTGTTGGTTTAGCACGAAGTATGTGTATTGGTGATTGTTTATCTTTTCAACATGTGTGTGATCAAGTGGGTCAGCAAGATGAGATAGTGTGAATAGTTGAAGGTCATGTGAAAGTCTGAGTTCAAACCCCTTATATATTACATATTGGAGTGCATGTATGAAAAAGCCTGTACATGAGAAAAAAAGTCATATATTATAATAAACAAGGTGTTGAAAAACATTTATTAATTTTTGATGAATAGGCTGCTATTAGGAGATTACTACAGCATTCATCTAAGTTTTTCTGAATACTTAATATGTTATTTTAGAATCTTAAAAAGATTTTAAAGAAAACTTATTGGAAATTTTATGTTATTTTTCTTTTACATTGTATACATTTAAATAGATGGAACATGTCTGATAATAGCATGAACAGTGCAAACACTTTGTTTCATGCTTAGGAAGTTCCACACTTACCTTAAAAAATAACACAATATATATCATTCACTTATTATTTCTATGTTAACAAAGTGTTTATGTAGTATAATAATACCCCTTTCAAAAAAGTTTAAAAAATATAAATTATCTAAGCTACAAAACAAATATTCTAGATTAATTTATAGAAAAAGATAGAAATATCTATTTTATTTATATGTATGTAATCAGCAAAGAAGGAGACTAATTTCACGCTATATATTGTAAGTATGGTTCCAACCTATTAAAAACAAGTTACAACATTAATAATATTATAGTATATTGTGACATCATTCTGTTTGTCTTTTTTTTTTTTTTTTATTTTTGTTAAGTCTACTGACTACAATATGAGAGAAATTAATACTCAATTGACCAAATTTCTGAATTTAATATAGGAGAATAACAAAGAAGAATGGGATCTAAAATTAAATTATTACATTAATTTAAAAAAAAAAATTTATTAAAGATACTAAAAATTAAAACTCTTAAACAATGGGAACACTCGTGAGAAAAAGAAACTGGATTGTTTGAAGACAAAAATAACTGATGATTGCTGGTTTAGCATGAAATACATATGTTGATGATTATTTATTTTTTCAACATGTGTGTGATCAGATGGGTCAAACAATATGAGATGGCACTGAGAGTGGTGGGTCGTGTGAAAGTCTGAGTTCGAACCCCACATATATTACATATATAAATGCAGGTTTAATCCTATACAGTGTATTAATGTTGTTTTATAATTTGATTGTGTTATAAAAGAATAAAATTTCCCCAAAAGCTAATAATTTATATTGAATCTGCAGATATGAAGAATTTGGCTGTTGAAGTTTTATTAATAATTTCTGACAGAAGAAACCAAAAATGACCACACACCTTCTAATATATAGCAGAAACTAGTAATTCTGATAAATATTAGGCAGTACAGAAGGATGTGGGGGTAAAAGACTCATTAAATGTTGCAGATTGGGAGACTGCCAGTCATATACCTATTAATGAATCAACCCTATAAGCCAGGGGTCCCCAAACTTTTTGCACTTAAGAGCACATTCTATAATACTGGCCAGGTAGCGGGCACCATTTATTTTCTCAATGTAAATTTATAGTTGGATATTGTTAATAATACACATAATGTACAAAGAAATATTTATTTCAAAAATAAAGTATAGTATGCCCTACAATTTGATTACAATATAATGCAATAATTTATAAGAAATTTTAAAAATTAAATTTATTTGTATCAGATAAATAATTTTTTATCGTATTTGGATAGCAGTGGGCACATGTAAAATGGTCTGCAGGCACCATGGTGCACACAGGCATAGGGTTGGGGACCCTGGCTATAAGCTAATAACATCAGTAATCTTTTCACCATTGTACCGGTCGGATTTGTATGTTCATTCAACAAGACCTAGAATCTGAGCAAAAGTACCTCAAATTCAGTCATGCCTGAAATACACAGGTCAGGAGCAATCATGAACTCTAACCTATTTGCCCATTCCCCAAATCTATAGCAATATGAACAACATCTCTGGTTATACAGATGAATTTAATTCATTCCAGGCCTGGAGACACAGTGGAGAGACATGATATCTTATAACTACTGATGACTATCTAGCTAGATAATGAAGGAAATGTTACTGACTAACAATTAGATAATATTTAAGGATGTGTAGATTAAGTATGATGAGGTCAACCTGATTGATGGCCAGCAAATAGTGGGATGTAAGAATAAGCAATTTATAATAAAGTAGGTCTACCTATGATTAGCATGATCTCAGGTAACCCAGGTCCAATGAATCCTTAAAATATAAATTATCTTAACAAAGCTAGGGGCTAAATTAAATAATGATTCAAATAAATGAATAATTTGATACATAAACTTCAATAATTGCATGATAATGTAATCGTTTATATATATCTATTACAGATACAGGTTTCATGCAAGGAATGTTTGATTCCTTATCTATGGTTATATACTTTAACATTATGAGAATCTGATAATGATACAAAATGTTATTTGCAGAAAATGATAAAGATATAATTGTATAATTAAAATAGTGTAGTTTTAATATGCCAATAATCATTAAATAAACTTTCACATAATAATTTAACAATAATAATACTATTTTAGAGTTGAGAAAATAAGTAATCAGAAACCATCATGAAATATACTTAAAGAATTAGATACTTTGTTGTTTACAGTTATAATCAAATATATGTATATAATCATAGTATGATCGATGCCCTTTCTAGCATTCGTGAGTTATACATGATGAGAGACATATAATTTACAATAAATAAATGCATGAATATGCAATTATTTGCGTATTGAACATAATAAGATTTTATTTATCCACTGACTTAATGGAATTTACAAGTATAAATCATGAGTAGTAAATTATTAATGCATCTGGGAATTGTTCATTTGAAGGTTGGACAGCTTACAATGCAAGCTTGACTCTCGACATTTTAAAAACAATTAAATTAATGAAAAACGAATGATCCATTATCACAGCATTACTAAATAGGCATACATTTAAAATATTAATAAGTGGCAGTGCAAGCATGGATAGCAGCAAGAAAAGGTTCACTCCATTTCCAGCTGATGGGAAGCTTCATAATTTATTAATAAGTAAAGAATGTGTCTGTGCTCTTGGTGGAGTGATATCTCAAGTTGGAGTAAGTAGGAAGATGTGATGGTCTGCCTGTCCCAGGGTCATCCCATGCAGAGATATCACTACTCAAACCTAAGATGTTCTGGGGTATAGCCATATCCCTCTGATTAAAACAAGTATGATGACAAGGTGGTCTCAGAGCTCTGATGATTCCAAATGACAAGACAACAATATAAATGTGACATAACACTGGCATCTGCTAGCAACATGGTAAGTGCATCACTGATGCTGATATGATTTACAACCTAATAAATCTAGTATCAAGCATAATTGTATGACCAAGTATTAGACCATATTATAAGAATAAATATTATTTGGTTAATCATTGAATGTCATAATAATGAAAAAAAAAATCTTCATGTAAATTAATCCCATGTACATTTAAAATAAGCAATAGCATGATACATGATGGTATGCTCAAAAGGCATTACAAGTAAGTAGTTATTTATTACAATCAAAGAAGTGATGGTCATCAAAATTACTCTAAAATATTACAAGTATGATTTAATTGATAACACTAATAACTAACAAAAACGTAATATGACTAATGAAATCTAGCAATATTATAGCAATCTGCCATTAAACAGATAAATCATTTAATCATTATTCAACCTAGCAAGTGGGTACGTTCATAATAAAACTAACATGAATTGATTAAACCTTCCTTCTATAATGAGATTTATTGTACCAATAAACATACTCATGGGGTTAGGTTATATTGGCATATTAACTTAAATTCAAATCAAAATACTATAACAGACAACAGAATCTCCATAACCTAATCAGCTGTACAGGGCACCACTAGGCTATACAAACCTAGAAAATTTATATAGTAGAAGATACACACATGAGAGGTTACTCTTTTATCGAATCGAAAGCCCCAGTCACTAGCTCAGGAAAAAGCTGAGTTTAAAATATCACCCTATGTTAAAATTTCTAATTATTAATTTTAAATATTAATAAAAATATATAAATAAATTATTGCCAAAATTAATTCAACAAAATATTTTATTATAATGTGCACACATATTAAAAGAAAAATTCTGAAAATTAAATTAACTAGTGAATATATTTGATTTAAATTATATGCACAGATGGAAGCATTTAATAAATTTAATATAATTTTAATATTTTACTAAGCGTGAATATGCTACATAGATTACGCATATAACCAACCCAATCCCTTTTAACTTTAGGCTAAAACCTCACATTCAAACCGATGTGACCAATGCAAAATGAGATTGTTAGCATAACACAATCATGCTAACAGAAATTTATATTTGTAGCATGATATCATTTGAAAAATAAAGAATCATGGTGGAAAGGAAGGTAAATCCCACTCTTGTTAATTCTACAATTGTTTTGTGAAAATATAAATTTGTTTGAGATTTTGTTATGCCTGAGTCATAGTATTTAGTTCTCATCAGACCATTATCTTAATTAATGTCATATTCTTAAGATGATAAAAGAAACACCAAATATAACATAAAAAATATTTTTAAAATTATTACAAATGCATAATAATTATCCAAAGATTATACATTAAGCTGAGATGAGAAAGTATTACCATCAACTCTTATCATTGGATTGAAAGCTCTATTAATTTTCAATGCTTAACAATTAACATATATTTTATATTTTGTGACTTAACTAGACTACAAGTTATTAGAATCACGTGATAGTATTTATTGTCATTGGTGGGAGTTTGCTCATTATTGTTATATATTTAATAACATATTAAATATATTACGTTAAAGGAGTATGAACTATAGTTAATATTGATCAAATATCTTCATTTGACTGTTGTACTCAGAATGTCTTGATAAGCAGAAAATTCAACATTTCTACAAAAGAATATAAAAAATACAACCAGTACAGAATTTTAGTCACATAACGCTTCATAAATGATTTAAGTTTTATTTTATAAATGCTTGTAATTCATTGACTAAATTGAAAGCAATTTATTAAAAAGATTTTCATTTGTAATTACAATTTGTTAACCCACTTATTAGAACAGAGGCAAACCCCTCCAAATACTAGTGCCACCTAGTGCAAGTCAGAGTAATCAATGAAGGCATATATTAATTGGTAATTAAATTTTTAGTTATTATTATCTATTGGAAATTCTCCGCATCAATATTCTGACTGTAAAAATAAAAAAAATGTAATTGGGATTGATATGGCTTTCAATATTAGTAAAGGAAACACTAATTTCATGGGCATCAAGTCCATGCTTTGTTAGTACTTTTTACTCTTAAATAATTTTTACATTTTCCTTGATAAAATATTCCCATTAAATTTTTACATTAAAAATATATAAACAAGCATTTTTTAAAGCATATCTTTATTTAATTTTTTAGATAATAACTGCTTGACATCTTTTTTGTAAAAAATTAAAAAAATGGTTATAAATTAATAAATAGAACTTCTAAATTAAAAATAATATTTAAATAAATTTTCTTGCATTTTTTCTTGTAATGTTATAAGTTTTTATAAATTTTACAAAAATTTTTTGAATGTATATAAATATATACAATTATTTATAAATTCATAATTTTATCAAGTTAGTAAACTGTTTTTTTTAGGAAATATCATTGTTTTCTTTTCTAAAACATGAATTCCAAAATTATAAATATCACAAAGTGACTTTGGAAAGTACAACTAAAATAAGACATCTAAAAATAGCAACATTTCTAATTACAATATTAATAAGATTTAAAATAGAATGAGCATTGTGTTATTTTAAGTAATTAAAATGATAAATTTAAGACAATGGTTTCCATGAAGTATCATCTACAAAAAAGCTTTAATATAGTTGAATATATTTTGGAAAAAGTGCTAATCATTATCCAAATTAAACTCAAAGATTGGGTTGCATTTTTATTATGAAACAATTTTTATTGAGAACAATCTCAGTTCATTTATTGTTGTTCTTTAAATTGAAACAATAATATCAAGAATTGGTGATCGAGAGGTCAGCAACAGCTGCTTTACAAGCAGGTGTCCCTGGTTAGCGGATTTGCTTCCCGACTGATGCTATGAGATATGAGAAAAAAAATTGAAACAATAATGATACATTTACTATGTATTTCAGACAAAAGTTTTCTCAAAAAATCAAGTATGATGTCAAGCGTTGGTGGCCAAGGGATCAGCATGGCTGCCTTACAAGCAGTTGTCATGGGTTCACAGGGTTACTTCCCAGCCAATGCTTTGACACATGAAAAAAAAATCAAATATGATGTCATCAGTGACCACTGTTTTATTTTTTAAAAATTCTCATAATTATAATAAAATTTTAAAACTTCTTCATCCTTATAAAATCTCATTTAATACATTATAATTATTTGACTTTATGCAAAGGTATAAAAAACGTAAGATGATTTGAAAATATAATAATCATTTTCTACCAACAATGAAAATGATAACAAAAGCTAAAAAACAAGATTTTAACTTTAATGTTATGTTATATAATAATAATAGTGGTAATGGTAGTGGTGATAGTAGTAATAGTAGTAGTTATTAGAAATAGTAGTAGTAGTTAGTAATGGTAGTAGTAGTGGTGGTGGGGGTGGTGGTGGTGGTGGTAGTAGTAGTAGTAGTAGTAGTAGCAGCAGCAGCAGCAGTAGTAGTAGTAGTAGTAGTGGTAGTGGTAGTGGTAGTAGTAGTAGTAGTAGTAGTAGTAGTAGTAGTAGTTGTGGTAGTGGTAGTAGAAACAGTGGTAGTGGTAGTAGTTATGGTATGTGTTGTGTATCCATGTGTTTAAAATGTTTATTATATAGCATATGTTATTATCTATGAATTTCAGTATCTATGCAAAGACTTAGAAACAATTGTTGTGGATATAACAATTTTACTATATTAATGATTTAAATTTTAGTACTTCAGGAAAATACAAGACAATAAAAAAACTAAAAAAATCGTTGATTTTAATATTACATAAATACAAACAAAAAAAAGGCTTAATAAATATGAATACAATCTGATAACACTAAAAAATAGTACATAGTTAACTTGCATTTACTTAGTCTTCTTGCAAGAGGCCAAAAAACTGAAGACTTATAAAAGCATGATATGCCTAAAGATCTTTCTAATAATAATCATGATATGTAAAATTAATTCAAATTAAGAAATGCATTTCAGATTCAACATTATATCTTTATAATCAGTTTTTGTGTGTATAGACTTCTGGTGTCTCAATTTTATTCACCATCTAAGATCAAAAACTATTGCTCATCTATATAAGATTTTTAATTTTAGATTATTTTAAATAAAAGAATATTGACAAACTATTCAGTTAGCACATTACACTCAAAACAAGTTATAATATATTAACCATGCCATTAAATTCTTTTGCTAAATCAAAGCTTAAATAATGGAGACCTGGTTGTCATTTCCTTAGCGGCCTGTGTGTTAATATCATTTGTTTAAAACTACAGTATAAATAATGAGTTTAGAATAACTTATTTGCTGACTTTTTAAAATAAAGTTGATTCATAATCTCTCTGGAATTCTGTTTGAATTTTATAACATTGTTGTTAGCTCTATTAACAAACTTCATTGTAAATGGAGGACTAAATCTGCCAAAGAATGTCTAAAACAGTTCATTCACAAAAAAATCTCCAAAAATATGACATAGTAATATTAAAAAATTAATAGTAATCTTGTATTGAGAAAAACAAACAAAAACCCTATCAACCTATATGGATGACTTGATTTTACAGTTAACTGAAATAAAACATAATGTTTAAAATTAAGAAAAACAAATCTAATATTTATATTTTATATACAAATTGTGATTATTACAATCAGTTCTTTATAAGATTCTCACAAGTCTCCATTCAAACTTACTGGATCTTATTAGTCATTCCATGTTAGTGTGGAAACTAAAACATGTAAATTTAGAGTTATACCATAGAGTAATGGAGCATTTATCATGCACAATACAATAATTACAATGGTAAGGATATTTCTTAATATCTACAAAAACAAAATTATAATATTTTAAATGTTAAAATAATGTTTTAAAAAACTCATATTGTTTTTATACATGTCTATTTACTATTTCTCAATCAATCAAATATAAATATCTAATACATCATTTTCATCTTCCAATGTTTTGACTATTTCATTATATCTTTTGTAAGAATGTAATAAATATAATTTTAATAAAAATTATTATATGTCTAAAAAATGAAAAAAAAAGTCAATTAAGTTATGCATACTATTAAGATATATTTATATATGTAATTTACAAACATGTCGCTAAAATGTAATATTTATCTTCTTTGTAATTTTTCAGTATACAGTACTTGCATTAAAATTATCTTATATATAAAATTCCTAAATGTTTGTCTGTAACACTGACATATGATATTCAAGTTTAAACCTTTCTTTGTTAAAGGGTGCATTATTCAAGGAAAAAAATAATGTGTTCTGCCATTAATAAACCATAATTTTTTTATAAAACATTTTATGCAAAGGACATTTGTTAAAGCAATTGATTAAAAAAAAACTATTACAAAAATAATAGCCTTTTCATAGGCTGGATATATTTCTGGATTTTAAATAAATATGGTATTGGAATAAAACTTTTTGAAGGAAAAAACACTCAGAAAAAATCACTACATGTTTTTAACTAAAGTACAGAACTGAATAGGTATAGTATTTAAATCGCAAAGAAAATGTGATTACAGTACATATACTCATGTTTGAAATATGATATTTAGTGAGGGAAAAAATAGATGCTACAATAATGTATTTACATTTAGTTTTGCTTAGCTTGTAATTGAAGTCATGCAGTTTGATATTGCATAGTTCATGGCTCCATGGCAATATCATGCATGATTGAAATTTGTTAAAACAACCAATTAAAACAATGTATTAGAGAAATGACAGTCTGTCCATAGACTGGGTACACATGCTGATATTATATTCTTGAATAAGATTATAATAAATGATGGAGCGCCTTAAAATAAAAATGACGCTATAGAAAATGGTGGCTTTTTAAATATTATTTTATTTTTTAAAAAAATCAAATTTTATAAGAGAATATTAGTTTACAGAATTTTATAAGTATAAAAATTATTTAATAATAAAAATTAACAGGATGACAATGAATTTACTAGTAATTTAGAGAATCTCAAATTCAAAAGTTGACCCAATCATAGGCTAAATCTAAATTCAATGCAAGGCTGCTTATTAGAATAGAGATATTATAGAATCTAATCTGAAACTTATTTTTCGATAACTTAGTATTTCTTTTGATTTACAAAATAATTAATTTATATTAGAAAGCATCTTAGAATATTTTTAGTATTTAGGACAAAATTAATCTAAAATACAAAAATATATCAGCACAGACAAATATTACTAATTTTTATTTGTATCCACTACCGCCGACCCCTCTCTTTGTTATGTTTTTTAATAATTTCAATAAATATGCACATATGAAATTATTAACATTATGTAATTAATTTTTTAAAAAAAGAATCTTACTTGATAATTAAAACAGGTTTTGCTGGTTAATCTAATTAAATAATAAACTGCAAGTTTTGTAAATGATTTTATATATCTTTAAAAATAATTAAAGAAATGTTTTCTTTTTTAATTTTCAATTAATAATAATGTTACCATTTATCTTCAAAAGTAATTTTTTAAAAACAAAATTTTAACCCATGGAGTCTTCTGTATATTGTATTTAGATTAATGATACGTAATTCATATGGTTTTTGTTTTCCTTGCCATACCATTCATTCTTTTCTAATATTTGACCACGTATTTTAGTTACTTTGACATCTGACGTATTTTGTGGAATGTTTAAACTTTTATTTTCTTCTTTAAAATTTTCTGGAAAAATTAAATACTATTTTAAATAGCATTGTTTTTTCCTTTATTACTTAAGCATATTGAATTTAAAACAACCAGAAATAAGAGGGTATTCTTCAGTTTTTATACGTTAAAGTTCATTTGTAATATTACTATTAATATATCTGCTATAAGATGTTTTTTAAATTAATTATTTTGTAATTTTTTACTGCATAATAATATATATATGAAAATATACAGATTTAAAGGACTAAGGTAAGGTTCAACAGCGTTTGAAAAGAAATGGAAATAAGAACTCGATTAAAAAAAGTTAGTAGTAATAAATACCTTAATCTGTTTAATAATATAAATGAAAACATAATATATAAAATTAATATACAGTAGTGCCACTCAGTGCAAGCCAGAGTAATCAATAGATACAAGAAGGTTTGTGCATAAAATTCCTCTCTAATGCCTACTTATTCAATATTCCCAGACCAGTTTTTAGCTTGTGGCTTTTATCAATGAAGAGCCTTGGATCTGAGAGCACCGCACCTAGATCTTAAGATCTAATACAACCCTCCAGCAACCACCTTTTGCCTTTTTAGTTAACTAGAAAGCTATGAGTCCAAAATTGAAAGCACAATAATATTTTCAATACAAGTTCATTTGCTTATATAGATCTGAACTCAGTTCAGTACCTATACATTTTGGTGTCTTTAGTTCTTTAATAACCATAGCCACCATTATCCTATTGGGCAGGATTGGTATTAAACCACTAAACATCACATGATCACCATTTCTTATTGCTTGATCAAGTTGTTAAAAAGAGGCAAAAACTCTCCATACAGTAGTGCCACTCAGTTCAGATCTATATGACTAAATAAGTGAATGAGCTTGGATGGAAAAAATAAAAGGTGGCTGCTGGAGAGTTGCATTAGATCCTAAGATCCAAGTGCAGTGCTCTCAGGTCCAAGGTTTCTCACTGATGAAATCCACAAGCTAGATACTAGTCTGGGGATATTGGATGAGTAGGCACTAGATAGGTATTTTATGCACAAACCTTCTTGCATCCATTGACTACTCTGGCTTGCACTGAGTGGCACTACTATATGAGCATTTTTGCCCATTTTAACAGCTTAAGCAACCATAAGAAATCATATGAAATAAAACTAATCATAGATTAAATTTTGATAGTGCATTTTTGATGAAATAATGTAAACAACCATATATAATTGGAGACTTGGCTGCTTAATAAAAGATCAATAAAAAGACTTCAAACTGCACATACAAATAATGAGATGAATAAAGAAAGCAACAGGGAGAAATCAAAAGCAAATTATATAAATTGGAAAATAACATCATTAAGATAATTAAGATGCTTAAATGAAGATGTAGTCAACATTTCCTAGACAATATGTCAATAATAAGAGTTTGAAGTAGGATTTAAGACATTACAAATGATCTGGAAAAATATATATACAAGATAAGTGTATAAATTAGTTTAGTAGAATAACATAACTTTATAATAGCTCAAATATAATTATAATAATGTGAAAGTACTGGAAACCCCACTGAGCTATATGTATACTTTAGTTAAAGTATAGATGGGCTTACTCTATATTTACATTTATTGATGGTTAGTTTTCTGAGGATTTTCAATAGTTCTGCATTTGTGTTAGAATAAAGTGAAGACAAAAAGCTATCAAAAAACTATGATTAAAAATGATGATAATGATGAATTATAATTTTAAAATGTATAAGTGTACCACAATTTCTAATTGCAATAAAAATTTTCAAGATCATTAATTTTCAAAATTCATGGGCTTATTATCCTATGGGATTTGATGTTTTTCCAGGCTCCTTTCAATTTTGATGACTTAATAAATGCAAAGTATTTCTTCAATATCAGCTGTCTATGTTTGTTGGGAGACATTCCTTTTGTTTCCATTACCTAATACCAATATTTAGAGTTTTATTTTGACTCCAACCATCATTCAATCAATATAGAGAACCTAATAGTTTATAAATTATATCCTAAGATTTTCTTCAATAAAAATTCTCTTAGAGGCAAAACTCCATGCAGTAGCACCACTCAGTTCAAGCCAGAGTAATCAATAGATGGAGGAAGGTTTGTGCATAAAATCTTCATCCACTATCCCCAGACTAGTTTCTAGCTTGTGGCTTTCATCAATGAGGAGCCTTGAATCTGAGAGTACTGCACCTAGATTTTAAAATCTAATTATACAATTATCCAAGCTAATAGGCTTAGCATGAAAACATTATTGTTTTCATTTTGGACTCAAAGCTTTATAGTGTAAAAAATGGCTGATAGAGGATTGACTGCATTAGATCCTAAGATCTAGGTGCAGTGCTCTGAGATCTAAGACTCTTAACTTATGAAAGTCACAAGCTAGAAACTAGTCTGGGGATATTGGATGAGTAGATATTAGATAAGGATTTTATGCACAAACCTTCCTGCATCCATTGATTATTCTGGCTTACACTGAGTGCCAAGACTGTATGGAGAATTTTACCTCAGTGAGAAGCAGCTTGTGTAAGCATATAGAATGGTAATCAAGTGATGTTTAATGATTTAAACATTCTCTTATTCATTTTTTGTATAATTCTTTATTAAAACTTTTTCTATCCAGCTAATTATGAATTATTTTATGTGGCATCCTCTTTTAAATACCAAAAATATTCCCAATAAATCTTTAACATCATCCAGTTTTTACAAATTTTTGACACATTAGAAATTATAATTAAAATGATCCCAAATTCAAAATTAAAATAAACTATCCAAAGAAAATGTACTCTATACCACAATCAATGGTTTCCTTGATGAAATAGACTTTGCATTTGGGTAGTTTCTTTTGATAGGAAAACCATTGTTTGTGATATAGAATTTATTTTGTTTGGCTAGTCTTATTTAATTTTGAATTTGGGGTAATTTTTAATTATTTTGATGACTAGTTTAGCTTTAGTTTCTTAATATTTAATTTAGAAACTATGTATGTACTGATGTATAATGTATTCAATTTTGTTGTAATCTTTAAAATCAATAAATAATTACGGGGGTGAGGGGTGACCTTTCTTCAAATTAAAAGAACTTTTGAAATGGTGATGATTTTTTAGGTATATGTCCTAAAGCCAAATTATTTAGACATCCAGGTAATAGCAACGTAGCTATTTTTTTCTTTGAATTAAAGATTTTGGGTTAAAATATATTGATCAAATTAACATTGTAAAGCTGAATGTTAAAAAAAAAAAACATAGTTACCATAGATGCAACCTTTATCATTAGTGAAAGCATATTCATACTCCTATGAGGATTCAGTCTATGATTTACATATGTTTATTTTTGTATATAAGGTTTTCTAAAGCAAGTTTAGCTAGCAATAGAATTCGATGCTGAAACTAGTGATCTTCATCAGTAATAGTCTATCCTTTAATTACCATTTTTTTTAGTATAATAATCTTATATTGAAAATTAAATATTTAGTTTATGAATTTGTAATGTTCGAAGCCTTAAAATAAGGTATTGAAGCTCCTTCCAGCATTTTAAAATCCACAAGGATCAATTCATAAAACAATGACAATTTTACACTAACTAATATTCATAATTTGCCTACATATCTTCATTATATTTTACAAAAAAATACTTCACCGAACACAACTAACCCGTTTAAAATGAATTGCTTTTTTATACGCTGGTAGAATTCTAACTACAAACTTTTGTTTATAATAAACCAATGAGCTTTCATTATTCAGAATTATAATCAATATTTATCAATGGGTGTTGAGATTCTATAAAATACTACACTGTATTAGAAGTTATGTATGAGGGTGTACGTGTAAGGGCATACTATAACTATCAAATTTTTGACAAACTGATTTCAATATTTAAATTACATATAGATAGTCTCAATATATATTTTTAACAAAAGACAGGTTCAAACAAAAATGATTAATTTAAAAATGTCTCATTTCAGTCATAAAATCTCTCTCATTATAACAATGTAATGTTGATAGTGAAAGAATAAAAAGATGACAATAAATAAGATTTATATGCTTCCTTCTCATAATGTTGAATGTGGTACTGAAGAGAATGAAAAATCAAAGTGATCATAAATCTTACTGATAAAATATCTTTTGTACAATCTCCAAAAGATGACTTCAAACTGAAGGCATCTAATAATAATAGTAAAGATTCACCAAAAAGAAACAGACCTTAAAAATAAACAAATTTATTTACTGATTGCATAGTTGTAGGTTTTCTTACCACCAAACATCATATTCACTGAATTCAGTTCACAACTTAAGAGCAAACAAAATGTCTAAATAGGGAATTGATTGATAAATGTCTGCACACATTGGAATGTTTTTTTTCTATTACAAAATACATTTTTTTTTATATTTATGATCATTCAAATAAGTAATTACAAGATTCTTATAATATATTATATAATGAGTGTGTTAATACCTCTTAACAAGCTTTTCTGAATATCCCTATCAGACCAGTTTCCAGTTCTGTCTGTCATGCCAGCCAGAGCTAGAAACTGGTCTGAGGATAGGGATATTCAGAAAAGCTTGTTGAGAGCTACTAGCATGCTCATTATATAACATTTGTAGTACAAGCATATTAAATTAAGTCACGTGATATATGACTTCATTTCCTTGCAATTCTTATAATATAATATGCATATCTGCATTAACAATTATGCTGTAATTCCTACTAATTTATTCACTTATAAATATGTCAATCTTAGTCAAATAATGACTAGTCATATTAAATTATTAAATTACATTTTCAAAATCCTGAAGTATTGGAGATATGATATATGTCAATTATTCTAAGTTAGCTTGTAACAGACATAATAACTATAATCAACTTGACTAAATAAATTATATTTGGTATTTAAAGTTGTATGTTATGGAGTTTTAGTGAAATAAGTCATGAAATTTATAACTTTGACATAATCCAGTCTAGATAAATGCATTAATGATTATCCCTAATCATTTATTAAACAAGAGATTATATCTAGCTTAGATAGACATTTTAAACATATATATATATATTATGAATATATCTTTATTTTTCTGATGGTTATCTATTCTGAGCTTTTCTACATTTGACTTGTTATTAAATGGCATATTCTATTTTAGAAGAAATTGAAGATACAAGCTAATCACTAAGAATTACTTGGCAGTCACAGTTATATACAGTAGATGAAGAAAAGAAGGATCACAGTTATATACAGTAGATGAAGAAAAAAAGGATCACAGTTATATACAGTAGATGAAGAAAAAAAGGATCACAGTTATATACAATTGATGAAGAAAAGAAGGATCACAGTTATATACAGTTGATGAAGAAAAGAAGGATCACAGTTATATACAGTGGATGAAGAAAAAAAGGATCACAGTTATATACAGTAGATGAAGAAAAGAAGGATCACAGTTATATACAGTTGATGAAGAAAAGAAGGATCACAGTTATATACAGTGGATGAAGAAAAAAAGGATCACAGTTATGTACAGTAGATGAAGAAAAAAAGAAATAATATTTTGAAATTAGTCATCACTCCTCAATTTCATGACACTGGTTATTATTTGTATAGAAGGAATTTTAACATTTTCTGATTTTTATGAATGTCAAATGAATCACTTGTTGGTGCCAAAATCAGATGAATATAAATGTGGTTACCAATTTATAAACATTTTAAGGCATTGAAACTAAATTTGCTAAAATTTTAGAAGAACCACCAACACTTCAAAAGTGATCATAAAATTTAAACAGTTGAGGTATTTATCACATAGCAATTAACCCCCATATAACCTAACAGTAAAAATGAAGAAGCTCACATCATGAAATATACTTATTGAATGTCTGATAATGATTTGTTTTGATTGGTAGATCATCTGACCAATGACTTTTTAAATTTCTTTATGAAGTATTATAACATTATCTTTTTTATTGCATTGCCAAATCCATATAATATTAATATAATCTATGTTCTTTATTACTTTTTACAATGCTTATTTACAACCCACTATGACAGTTTCGATTGCCCCAGCAATCTTCTTCAGAACTTCTACTAGATTTGGAAATATATGTAGAAGTTCTGAAGAAGATTGCTGGGGTAATCGAAATCAGCATAGTGGGTTGTAAAGAAGCATTGTAAAAAGTAATAAAGAACATAGATATTATATCAGACCTTTTTTATCATCATATATAAAT
Organism: Epiperipatus broadwayi; assembly: GCA_028023455.1. NCBI lineage: Eukaryota > Metazoa > Onychophora > Udeonychophora > Euonychophora > Peripatidae > Epiperipatus > Epiperipatus broadwayi. Next base: position 26,677 of record JAQFVV010001669.1, on the reverse strand, counting down.
GTTAAGTTCTCTTTCTGAAAATAATCGTAGAGCAATAAAGTACAATGGCTAAGTCACAACTCTTAATAATTGCCACTTGTAATTTGTCATTGTTTTTTAATCCAGTTAACACAATTTCTTATAGCAATTCAGTTTGAGAGATGAGCTTTTAGATTATTAAGATGATTACACAATACTCTGTCTATTCACGAAAGTTTATTATGAATTTTAAGAACCAGCTCTAATTTTCAATTGAAAATTTCTACCCATTATTTATTGGTGCACCTTAAACCCAGCAAAAAGGCTGGAGAGAAGTTAAGTAATTTCTGTGAAAAAGAAGACGCCATGTAGTAGACATATATTTTTTATTAGTGATTTTAATACAATTCATTTTGTTTCTCTGTATGATATTCTATCTGGATAAAGCAAAAGTTTTGAATGCATAATTGTAAAAATCAGTTTAAAAATATCTAGTACTTTTATATAAGCAAGCTCTTCTTTTAAACAACTGTTTATCCTTTTAGTCAATAACTTCTATAACACTGAATATCATCATCATCATCAACCATTATCAATCCATCGCGGGATGAAGGTCTCTCCAAGTTCAATCCATCTATTCCGATCTTTAGCTTTTCTTCTCCACATCACCCCTGCACACTTTCTTATTTCATTCATCCATTTCACATATGGTCTCTTTCTGGGTCTTTTACAATGTCTTGGAATCTAGTTTATACTGAATATAGATATCAAAAAGATATTCAAAAGTCATGAATTTAACACAGGTTTCAGTTAGATTTTATTTTAATCACGGAATTTCATTATTATAGTTAATGGATTTAATTGAATTTTATGCAATATTGTGATTTTATAATTTGGTAGATTTTTTTTCTCTTTTAAAAAGAATCATTAGAATTGAAGCCTGGAGCTAAATTATATGCGCGCTTGCAGGTCTGGCGCTCGAACTTATGAAAACCGGAGCAATAAGCCATCTGTCTTTTTTTTTTCTCCTGCCGGTTTGGCGCTGGAGGTAGAACGTCCGACTTGGGATCGGGGGGTTTGGGGATCGATTCGGGCACTCGCAGCTCTGACGTTCGAACTTCCTATAAACTTCCAACATTAAAGCCATATGTCTTTTTTTTTATATATGTGATATTAGAATAATTATCGAGTTCTTAATATTAAACCGACATCCCATGTATTTATCATTTCTTGAGAAATGGAATTTAACCGTAAATTGGCATAAACTTTATATCGCGAGAAAATGTATAGAATATAGTAAAATTGTATGATGTTTTAGTATATCGTTTTCTGTCATTTAAAAAGTAATATTGTATTAATCTACAAAAGTGTACGAACCACTGGAGAAAACTAGCAATTATAATTCTAAAACTTTGTATTAAGAACTGAATTTATTAACTTTATGTTGAAATATATGTATATGCTGTATATACTATTTTAATTAAAAAGTGTGTTTAGGAAATGGTTGAACTTTTTTTTTTAAAAAAAAAAAATTTAAATAAATAATATACAGATATTTAATCGGAATCTTCTCTTAAAAGTTGTCACTAACCTTGTCAAATTTATCAGATAAAATTCTGTTCGTCTTTCTCCCAGGGTGATTAGTCTAGGATGCTTCTTCTCACGATATCACTCCTCCTTCCGAGTCTTGGTGGCAACATAAGATGAGTGTCTTCATTCTTTGCCTTCTTGGCTGATACTTTAAATTAAAAGCGAATATGTTAAACGACTCTAATTTTATTATCTTAACATGACATCTAAACCTTATTTATAATGATATACACATTATATACAAATTGTCTCTTTATTGTGAAGAAAAAAGAAAAAGGTTTTATATTACTTAATTCTTATAAATAATATATTTGTGATTAATGTATTCAGTTTTATATTTATTAACACGAATTTAAACTTGGATTGAGCCTTATTTTTTCCCCAGATAAATGAAAATTATTATAAGCTTTCTTAAGAATTTTTAGCATGTCAGTATGTTGCTAATTTAGTTAGACTTCCCCTATCGGCTAAAAAATGGATATCTTATTTTTAACTGAAAGAAAAATGTCATTGCATGGGTGGTCAGGTGAATGTTGGCATGCTTACTATCTAAACAAAGCATATAATTGTGAAATGATGCAACTTTAACAGTTATGATCATGCATTATCATTATTCATAAAAAGCATATGGGGAATCATATACCTTTTTCACATGTGTGTGGTCATATGTATCAGTTGCTTGAGATGGAGCAGAGGCTGAATAGACTAAAACATCCTGAGTTCAAATTCCTCTACTTATATATATATATGCACACACAAATAAGGCAACAAAAAGAGGTAATTAAAATAGCAGTATTGCAAAAAAATTTCTGCTTACTTTAAACTAAACAACATACAAATTCAAATGGAATAAATATAATTGGCAATCCTCATTGTTTATAACTTATAAGCTTAAGAGATAGGGTCATGTGATCTATGAGTCTTATTTTGACTATTTATAGTCTCTGCCATAAGTTTTATGCAATTTTATATTGCTATGACTACTACTATGTGGCATGGCTGAAGATCTATCAGCCCCATATAGCTATTTGAGTTGGATAGCTGGGTTTGAAGACATGTACATGTCTGAAAATTTCAGATTTTCCACTCAATAGATAACTTTTAGATGGGTGTTTGGCTTTGGGTTGGTATTTTTAGATCTAGGGTCTGAACCTACCCTGACACCTATCTGAGGAGTGCCAAAGCACAACCCATGGTCAGAGGTTTGGGGAGGGGTTCCTGACAGAGATATTTTAAGTGTTGGCTCTGGCTAAGCATTTATCACAAAGCTTGTAGAGAAATTGGCAATCCTCATTGTTTATAACTTACAAGCTTAAGAGATAGGGTCACGTGATCTATGACTCTAATTTTGAATAAATATAATGATTGGTAAAAATAGAAGTCAAGGCTTAAAAACTTGTATATCAATTTATAGCAAAAGAAACTACAATATGTTACTAAATATGCATAAAATTATAGAAAGTGTGTTTAAATGTAGAAAGATTTATGAAAACAAAAATGTTCATAGTAAAACAGGCAAAATTTTAATGGAAGGATTGATTTTTAGAGAAAAAAATTTTTGAATACAGTACATGGATGAAAAAAAGATTAGGTACAAACAGAAATAATCCATCTCATAATAAAGTTTGAGGAAAATCTTTGATTTATGAATCAGTAGTTAAAAGTGCCACATAATGAAAGAATTTTCAGAAAAATATATTTTATAAAATCCTAACATTAATAAATTATTTTGTATATAAACTGATAAGACCATCAGTGAATGAGATATATTGCTTTCTTATGGGAGGAATCAAAATACATCTTAGATATTATATTTTGTTTCCAGAATTTGAAAGAATAGAATTCAGTTATTTATAATTTTTATTCGTTATTTATTAGACTAGAGATTATCCACTTAATGAATAATATTTCTGTAGTGTAATTTCCACTACACCATTCTCACACAAGGTAGGGATTGTTTTCTGTCTGCTTTTAATACCTTGTGAAGTGGTGTGATCATAAACATACGATTAAACACATATGAAACACTTGTCTTTAGTTATGTTTATGATTACACTCCTCCATGAGGTGTTAAAAATGGATAGAAACCAGTCCCTACCTTGTGTGAAAGTGTTGTAGTGAAAATTATACAACAGAATTTCATCATATGTTTATGATTATGCCCTGCCACAACATGTTAAAAGCAGGTAGAAAACAGTCTCTACCTTGCATGAGAGTAGTGTAGGGAAAGTTATACTACAGAAATATTATTAATTAAAGAATTAAGTAATTAATTGTTGTCAAAACTTACTTATAATTTTTTTTAAAAATAGCTAGGCATAAAACAAAATATAACGAAGGAGAGTGACAAATTGCAGGTTGAAAAACAGTTACTAATTACAACTTCTAGCTTAAATGATGGCAGGCAAAAACTCACTACACATATTGCCACACTGCAAGCTAGAGTAATCAGTGGATGCCAGAAGGCTTGTATATAAAATACCCATCTAGACCCTACTCATCCAATATCTTCAGACTAGTGTCTCACTTGTGGCCTTTATCAGTGAGGAGCCTTGGATCTGAGAGCACTGCACCTAGATCTTAGGATCTAATGCAACCCTCCAGCAGTCACCTTTTATCTCTATTTAACTACAAAACTATGAGTCTTAAATTCAAAACACCTTAATATTTTTAATCCAAGCCCATCAGCTTATATAGTCATATAGGTCTGTACTCAGTTCAATATCCATACATTTTAGTGTCTTTGGTTCTTTAATAACCATATCCACCATTATCCTATGGTTATTTAATAATCATAGCCACCAATATCCTATTAGGCAGGATTGGTGTTTATCACATGATCACCATTTCTTATGCTTGCTTATAACTGTTATTAAAACAGGAAGAAACTCACTATATAAATTTCCACACTGCAAGCTAAAATAATCAATGGATGCCAGAAGGCTTATTAGATCCTAATATCTAGGTGCAGTGCTTTCAGATCTAAGGCTTTTCACTGATAAAGGCCACAAGCCAGAAACTAGTCGGGGGATATTGGATGAGTAGGCACTAGATGGGGATTTTATGCACAAGCCTTCTGGCATCCATTCATTACTCTAGATTGCAGTGTGGCAATATGTATAGTGAGTTTTTGCCTGTTTTAATAACAGTTATAAGCAAGCATAAGAAATGGTGATCATGTGATGATTAAATTAAATGATGCCCATAAAAATAGTTATAAATTAAATATGGATGTATATAGTATCAAATAAAGTGAATAAAAATACAGGAATCTTTACCATGTGGTACTACAAAAATCCTTCATAAAATGTAAAAACTGCTGTCTATATGAAGATAATTTTTTATGATGTTATTATTTATTAATATTATTTTACATTAAAATAAATAAATAAGAATAAAAAACTAATCAAAATACTACTAATAAATATACATTATTTCATTAGCTTAACCATATTTATTTGATATTCACTGTTCATCTAATTAATACAATTTTATTTACTTAAGTTGGCAGGAATAAAAAAAAGTAATCTCTTAACTTTTGTTTATAATATTAAATGTAACCTAAGTCATACTTAAAATATATATATTTTTTTTTCTATGTAGCTTTCAGTGTGAATAAAGTATATAGCAAAAATAAATTATTTTTTGAGCAAAATTATTATTTAAAACATTTTTAAATGAATAAAACTGATGAAAGTATTAATATTATTTAAGATTTAATAAAGCACTTATCTCTGTCCTTTTACTAATATTATATTAAAACAATGTTCTACTTTCCACTACCTGGTTGTTAAACCACCAAACATCACATGATCACCAACCTGCTCTCAAATCCAAAGCTCATCACTGATGAAAGCCAAAAGCTAGAAAGTAGTCTGGGGATATTGGATGAGTAGGCACTAGATAGGGATTTTATGCACAAATCTTGTATTCATTGATTACTCTGGCTTGCACTAGGTGGCACTATTGTATGGAGAGTTCTGTCTCTATTGCACATGGGTTTTCATAGCTTCAAAAACCATTAGTAATTATGAAAATACTATATATTTATTAATAAAAATATATTTACAAAATGCATTTTTACGAACATAATGCAAAAAAAATGTTCACCAAATTGTTTAAAGAGAATTTACTTCTTAGAACTGATCTTATGTTCTGATTATATCTCCTATTAAATTAAATTAAGGACTCATTAAAATGTAAACTTGCATTACAACATTATGGAGAGACCTAAAATCTACTATTTATATAATGTCACTCAATGTTACTTTGAACTATACAATTCATGATTACAGCATTGTTTGGATTCATTCTAGAATAAGTTGGGTATGATTTAAAGGACATTCGTTATAAATTTTAACTATTGAGTCCTATTTTAAAAATATTCTTTTATACTAAATATATAAACTCTCATTTATTTATTACTTGTTCTGTTTTCAGATTCTGAGCAACAAATTAGTTTTATCAGTAATCATGTGTAAATTGCTTATTTGTGTTAAATTTATTAGAGAGACATATATTTGTTTTTGCTGTCTATAATGTTAAAATGCCAAGTTTAATGTTGTGCTTTCAAACAGGAAAAAAAAAACTTTTACAAAGGAGAAATAAAATTTATTATAATTTTCAAAATCAAAATATATGTGAATAGAAATAAAAAAATTGGAATTTAATAAACAGAGAAAAATAATTTATTCTTAAGAAATATACTTGAAAGCTTTTTAAAGCAGTGTTTTTACCCTATGTTGTTATCAATTCCCAACATGATTGAATACTTTATGTGAAAGAAAATTATATACTGTACCGAGACAAAGTCAGTACATGTATATACCCACACACACAAGCAGTGTAAATACTCTATCTTTTATTTACTTTCAATTTATGATAAAAATAAATGTAGTTTTCTTTCAATGCTTTATAAAATACACTATAAAATAAAATGTTAATATTTCTGATTAAATAATTTAAGGCTTTCATATAATCTATTATAATAATATTCTCTAAAAAAATAAAATATAAAGCATCACTAATATGCCATTTTAAATCTCAATAAATGATTTCTACTTGTATATGCCGTGGGGGTAATTAAAAAGGAGTTTATTTTAAATTATAACTATAGCGAAAGTTAAAAGCTTATAGAGGTGATTTTGAGATTAAATGCTCGACTTTTAAACTAATGTAAGTTAAATTGTTATCTTAAAAACACGCACGCATGTATGTATAAAAGGTGAATAAGTATGAATTTTTTCTAACTGAGATTGCAATGTGAGATTGCATAAACCTAAGATTGCCTCAAGCATATGGATTGAATGAACATTACGTAGGACACGGACCCCAACGACAACTCAGAGAATATTGAACTCTGGGTGGAGATTGGATCCTCAGATAATAACCAACCCATATAAATATGAGTCTTAGTCTTTGTCTTTACACTCGGTTACAGTCTTTTTACATTCTTTGTTTTGTTTTGCTTATGCTTATAGTTTTAAATTCCTCCGGAAGCTACAACTAGAACTTTCTCTTTTTTTGCTATCCAGTTTATCCAATATGATCACTGTGAAATTAACATTTAGAGCGTCGATCATCATAATGGGCTAAGAAACCCCTCAGTGATTGATCGACGCTCCGCCGCCAGAACATCTCCACAGCTATGAATGATCAACAACAGTGCCGTCCAAACATCGTACTCCAATCAGTCCAAGGAAGTTGTCCAAACATACTACGATGAACTTATATAAAAATGAATAACCGATTATTATGGAAACAGTATCCAACAGGTTCGAACCCTCACCAAATTAGAAGCAGCAGAAGACTATGCAAAATCCTAGGTAAACACTTTATTTCTTTTACGCTCCCATTCATTCTTTACGTAGACTTTAAAAGGCAATCTCATAATTAATTTAATCTCAACTTTCGTAAATAAAAAAAATATCAGATGCTACATAGTTCCTCATATTTAAAATCTTAGGACTTTTCCTGTTATGAACTTTGATCATAATTATTATTTTCTTTCGCAACTAAATTATAACACACACCTAATTTCAAATGTAAAAGAAGGAAATATATTATATCATCCATGTTTATTATGCATAATATGTTCTTTTCTGTGCGAGTGTGAGAATGCGTGTATGTGCGTGCAAATAAAGCAATTAATTAATGTTTCATTTTTTATATTCAATAAATTCTTTTTTTTTATTTAAACAAGTCGAGCATTCCTCAAATCATTCTCTATAATTAAAATACATTTTTTTTTACTTATTATAATCAGCATTATTTATTCATGCGATTAATTATTTTACTTTTAAATTTGTCTTTCTTATTTTTTTTGTGTTTTGTTCTTTAAATTTCATCGTGCCGTAAGTCACGATGTTTATTTACTATGTAGTTAAGATAGGTTTAAGAGTTGGGAGGGCCTATTATTAATAAGTATAAGTAAATGTCAATAAAGCTAGTATGAATAATTCTATTGGACTGTATGATAAAGGGGGGATGATATTATAAGCTTCTAATTTTTTATATAAGGATGCATAAATCAAACATTCGTATTAGTTGCAAATAACCAATGACCCGGTCCAATATTTGGACCGATCTGTAAATCAACCAAGCTTCTCCTCCATTGGTTATTATTGTGTCTTTTGCCAGAATGATATTCTTGAAACAATTTCATCGCAACCCTGAGTGACCCTTATTGGTCCATGCTGGGAGTTTGAGCTTATGGGCAGGGATTAGACTTCGAAATCGTTTTGATATGACGTAAGGTGATGCGAGAAATTAAATTGTAAATTAAATCATCGTATCTGGCGCCCCCTTGTGTTGATAATGAACAACTATTGATATAGGAAAATAAATAAAGCTTTACACTATATCATGTTTGTTTCGGAGCTTTCAATCCCTATATGAACGGTTGAATAAGGCGACCGGTCACAATACACATCTCAAATTCCTGGATATATAATAGTATTGTATATTACTTATTACTGTGTCAATTACTATTGACCATTAACATTTTCAAAATTATAGCTATGCTATTATGAGGGATCAGAATGACTTACAATCAACATGAGTCTGACAACAAAATGGGCAAAAGGGCTTTGAACATGCCATTATCAGATTTTCAATAATATTGACAGCTAAAGAGTTGGAGAATGGCGAGAATTGAAGCTTCATTAAAGTGTATAGATTTACTATCTTAATAAAAACTGGACCCTGATTATATATGTGTGTGTGAAATGATAACCTGGACCAAGTGATGGATGCTGGTTGAGCATGAATTATGTATATTGGAGATCATAACAGCTGTATAAGGTGAAATGAATGACCTAAGGGAACTCAAAAATCTAGATTCACATCTACTCTAATTACATAGCTAATATTGTGTATTAATAAAATTCATTTACTAAAATCCATCAGGTGCTGTGCTCAGGCTACAAATGGGTTACAAATGAGACAAATAGTATAATGGTCTTTAGATACAAAGGCCAACTGTGAATATCAACTAAACAACACCTGACCAGAAGATTCTGCTGCTTGAAAGATAGGATGTTGGTTTCCTAAAGGCTGTCCCAATACAATCTTTTCTGTCTCCATTTTTTCTTCTTTAGTTACATTATTGTAGAGCCTGGTCTATGTGAGTCCTCATGTCATCAGATGTCTTCTTATAATAACTGTGACAATGAGATTGTGTGTTTATGCAACAACCTTTCCATCCTTTAACTTCATTCACAGCATTTCTGACCCTAATATTTCTTTTTTTATATCAAGTAACTCAAAAATTAAGAAAGCAATGATGAGCACAGTCTTAGTAGGCTGAAAGTTTTTAGTTGCAATCTTTGCATGAGGCAGCTCAATCACTTATGAGGAAGTTTGGAACTGAATTTAAGTGAGATGGAGTTTCAATTAGCAAAGATATGTTTAGGCATCCTATTTAAAAATCTTCCTACCTTCCACGGAAGTGTAAGTGTCAAGAAAATGTGGTCTAAAATGGTTTACTTCACATAGTTTGGTTAGGCTGTCAAGACTGATGGATTACTCATTTCAATGATATAAATAAAAAGTATAGTAAGAAATAATATCAATAGTGTTGGGATAGTAAGTTGTAGTACTAAAGGTAAGTATTCCAAATATAATTTACTTTTTTTCTAATATAGATAATATGTGAACTTTACTTGATACAAGTTCTAAGACCAAAATGGAGGAATGCACTTGTGCTAGAGAACTATCAATGTGTAAGATTGATATTGCTGCTCTTAGTGAAACTCATCTTACAGAGGAGGAAAGTTTATTAGAATAAATATATGCATACAAGTTTTTTTTTGGAAAGGCAAGTCAGTCAGGGAAAGAAGAATGCATGATATTGGACTTGCTGTAAAATCTAACTTAATCTCCTCTATTATTGGAATTCCTCATTGTATCAATTAAAGATAAATTATATTAAAACTTGCCTTGCATAATGGTACTACAGCTCATTTTTATCAGTACCTATACTCCAATCTTAGAATCAGAAAATTCAGAGAAAGCTTTTATTTCTTGTTGGATATCATTGTTACAGCGATACCATAATGCTGGTATAGATAGTAGACTTTGGCCAAAAGTATATGGTATTGGGGATGTAAATTCAAATGGTTTGTTATTATTAAATTTACACACTACACATGAATTGACTATCACAAACACTTTGTTTAGGCAGAAAAATCACTGCAAAGGAACATAGATGCATTTATGCTAAAAATGATGGCATTTAATAGATTATATTGTTAGGAAATCAGAATACAAGAGAAGTTCATATTACATGAGCACCTATAAGTTCTGATTGCCAGACAAATCATAGATTAGTGTGCTTTAAGACTTAAATGATAGTTGAATTAAAAATAGGTATTATTTCAAATCATAATTATAAGAAAATTAATATCCATTTTTTTGAAGAATCTACTATTTGTACTAAATTTAAATAGCTATTAAATACTAAAATGGCTAATTCGGATCTGCAAAATTGTCATATTACTGAAGTATGGAATTCTCTTACCGAGTGAGTCATAAGTACAAGTAAATCCACTCTTTGATTCAGTAAAAGAACCATGATTGAATTTCTGACAATGATCATTTAATTAAAAAGAAACATGGCATTTTCTGCTTGATAAAATAATAAATTCAATGTGGAGTATCATAATAAAGATCCAAAAGCAGAAATTCAGTGATTGACAGGAAGGCTTAAAATGGTTGGCAGATTAAAATAATGAAGAAGATGCAGACATTTGCTGATCATGGCCATTCTATATCCTTTTTGTGATGCATTGAAAGCAATATATGTATCTGAGAAATGATATCATAGTTCTTTTAATTATAACAGCAACACTCTTTTATATAATATTTTGAATGAATGGGAAGAGTATTTTGATCATTTTTTGAATAATGATAAAAGAATTGATATGATGACTTTTATTAATATATGCATTCTATCTACTCATTTAGTTTTTACAAAGTTATTCAGCTTAGTGAAGTCAAAGCAGCTATTTGTAGCCTTATGAATAATAAGATTGCTGGTCCTGATAAAATATCTGGAGAAATTTTAAAATATGGTAGTGATATATTAGCTTCAAAAATATTGGATTTTTTTTTAGAAATGTATGGACTCATGAAGTTGTGCCATCTGATTTTCAGGATGCTTTAATTGTTCCAATTTTTAAAAAAATGCAAGGTTGCAATAATTATCCTGGAATATCATTATTTTCTCCTGCAATAAAAATACTTTCAAGAAATTTTTTGAATAGATTGCTTCCAGTTATAAATTAATGGTTACTAGAAACTCAGTTTGGTTCTAGGTAATCAAGAAGCACTATAAATATAATTTTTGTTCCAGGAAAATGCATGAAAAGTGTCATGAAAAAGAAATGATTTATATATTGCTTTTAATACAATATGCTTCAACTTATAAAGGCAAAATTACTAAATTCTAAATTTTAATATTAGGCACTTTCAGAGCCTGTTTACTCCATATTCATAGTATTAATTTGTATTAAACTCATTGTATACAAATTTATGCAAAACAATTCAGACCATTCATTTTTTTTGAAATTGTGAAGCACATGTCTTTTCTGTTTGTAGCATTTATATCACTAGCAATGAAATAACCCTCCTTGATTTTTCCTTTTAGCATCATTTCTCTCAGTACACATTATCTCAACCCGGGAGGGTTTAAATGCATGATTAACCACCTTTTGATGATCAACAAATATGGAATTGCCTTTGTATTCGTTTAGCAATCTGCTATATGCATATTTATGCTGAGACAATTGGTTACTGACTGTGGCTCAAGTTTCACCATAATATATTGTACTGCATCCTGCTTTAGGGCATGCAATCTTGTATACCACCTGTGGCATTGATTCTAGGTTTATTTTATTCTTAGTATTATTAATTATTCTGTTAGTGTTTGTCAGAGGCAATTCTATATTTGTTGATCATCAAAAGGCAATTAATCATGCATTTGAACCCTCCAGGACTGAGATAGTGTGTACTGAGAGAAATGATGCCAAAAGGGAAATCAAGGAGGCTTACTTCATTGCTAGTGACATAAATGCTATAAATAGAAAAGACACGTTTCATAATTTCAAAAAAATAGATGATATAAATTGTTTTGCATAAATTTGCATACAATGAGTTTAATACATATTAATGCTATGAATATGGAGAAAACAGGCTCTGAAAACACTTAATAGTAAAATTAAAGAATTTAGTAATTTTGCCTTTATACATTGAAGCATATTGTATTAATTATGAAGAATTGGTGAACAAATTTATTATTATATTGCTTTTATTGATTTGGTCAAGGCATTTGATTCAGTTAATAGAATAGGTCTAGAGCATTGTTTGAAATTAATTGGTTGTCAATCATTCACATTTCACAGCTTCTGTACAATGGATAGAGGGGAAGGTTTATTACTATTAGTGAGAATTCTAAGGCATTTGAAATTAAAACTGGTGTTACACAAGGAGTTATTTATAGGCAGCTTAATCAGACAGGGATCAGAATACAATGATACAGGTTTGATAGTAAAATTTTTAATATGAATTGGTTAAAAGGGAAAGTGAGATCTTTATCTTCTTGAATTCTGGGTTTACAATATGCTGATAATTGTGCTATTTTTTTTCCAGTTCAAAAGATTATTTACAAAATGTTTTAAATGCAATTTATAAAAATCTTAAATGTTCAAAAACTCAAGTTCTTTATTACCAAGTGATAGAAAAAAATCTTCAGCAATTTTCAGCTTGGATGGTTATCACTTTGAAAGTGTAAACCAATTTAAATATTTTGGAAGTTTTATAAGGATGGATTTAGATGTTGAGATCCAACATAGACTCCACTGTGCTGCTGCTTTTAATAAGTTAAAGGATAGACTATTTCATTATAGGGAAATAACTGCTAGTTAGTTATATATAATGCTGTTGTTTTACTTAATTTATTATATGGATGTGAAACTTGGATACCCTATCAGTGCAATATAAAGATATTAGAAAAGTTTCATTTATGAACCCCTCATCATAAAACAGGCAAAACTCCATACAGTAATGCTGCCACCTATCATAAAACCAATCAATAAAACCAATCATAAAACCAATCAATAAAACCAATCATAAAAACAATCAATCAAACCAATCATATAACCAATCGATAAAACTCCACCACAAACCAATCAATATGTTCTTCAACTTGGACATATTACTATGGAGTCTACTATTGTAAAATCACATCTTTGTTGGATTAGATAGGTAAACAAGTGAAAATGGAAGTTTCCTAAAAGAGTATTTCAAGATGAACTTGGGCATAGGTTTCATACGAGAGATACATACCATCTAATTTATAAGAATTATCTCAAAATCATTCTAGAAAAGTGCAAAATCAATTGTTTCCATATTTTAGAAAAAAAAGTTTTCTGCTAAGGAAATGAACATACAACATGTAAAATAATAAACAGAAAATTGGGCAAACATATCCTATATGTGGATATATATGTGTTTCACAGTTTGGTTTGTATAGTCACTACAAAATTTATTTTTAGAATAGTTTCTCTCTCTCTCTCTTTCTCTCTCTCTGTGTGTATCCTTTTTTGTTTGAAGTTGGAATGGTCATACTCTTTTTTGATTGTCTGTTTATTATTATTTATTCTAAAATCCAGAAATGCTACTGTTTTATTGATTGTGTTTCAACTGCACTCACGTTAACAAAATCGGCATGTAATCTTGTTTATTAATATTAATTATTATTATTATATATCAATTGCAATTACATTCCCAAAATTTGGATAAGCTAAAATTATTATTATTATTGATTATAATTGTGTACCAACATCATCCACATTCTACAATTGAAATATGCATCTATTTTATTGTTAATCATGTGTCTTACTACACCCACATTTTCAAAATATTTCCATAACCCTGGATATATTTAAAAGATAAAAATGACTATGGGCTCACTACCTGTAGGAGTATGATCCTTTTTTTATTATCAGAAATGAAAGCTTCCTCATATTACAATCATGTTTTCTATAGTCAGCACATTGACACTCATCTATCCACATCAAATTAATCTGTTACCTATAGTCTCTAGTCATTTGCCAACCATTATTGGATAATTATTAAGTGCTATTTATAATAAGTCTATTTAGGAAAAAATATTAGATCTGCCTGTATCTTGTAAAAATTTCAAGGTTAAACTGACTTGAACTCAAATTGCAGGTATGGCAGATGAATATGCTGACTATTAATCAAAGAATCTCTTTCATGTGATACTGTTATAGTATTCATAAAATAGCATTATAGATTTCTTTTAAATGCCTTCTTTTTGTAATAGTAAGCAAAGAAATGAGATGAATATTTTTTTATATTTGTGGGTTATTATATATACATATTTTAATCAATGAATAAATTATAAATAAATCAAAATAATGGACAACTCTGAAATATAACTTAATTTAATATCATATAATCGATTTTCATCTTAAACAAATCTCAAGATGCCATTTTTAAAATTTATCATGTGACAAAAAATGTTCTACAGTCTTATACTCTCTCTAGTGGTCATTACTAGAAATAAAGCTGTAGAACATTTTTTGTCACATTGAGAAGGTTCATATTAGAATGAAAATTGATTAGATGATATTAAATTATGTTATATATCAACAAGCTGTCTATTATTTCAATTTATTTATAATTTATCAATTAATTAAGAGTTTATAATTTTTGATAATATTATGGTCATATAATTTATTGAAAAATGGCTATAAATATATATATATATATATATATATATAATACTCATCAATTTTTACATAAGATGTACAAATTTGTATTATCTAACAATCTAAACAGTAGATATTCCCCAAGACTTCATTAAACATTTGGCCTAGCATGAATATCCCAAAACTAAAATTTTATAAAAAAAAGGAATAATTATATATTCTAATTATTTAATGCAAGAATATGCATTGAGATTTTCACCCATATTTTGATGTGACATCATGCATATTATTGAAATAAAGGAAACTTTAATACTGATATGCAGAAATTAGTTGTAAAATAATGTCTTAAACCATGGATATTATTAATGATTATAAGTTATTGTTTCATCATTATATTCAAACTGTATTGTATAGAAAACTGAATTTATTTATATATAAGTCTGTATGAGAAAAATTAACATTTCATAATCGAGCTTAAATTTATTTTATGATATTGGCAGAGAACACATTTAGGAGATATTTACTTAGATAAACTATATAATAACTAGACATTAAAAATTATTATTATTATAAATTATTGATGAATAATAATTATAATAATTATAAATACACTCACATGTATCATGTATTAAACCTCTAAGCAGCTGATTTGAATTTTGCAGCATGTTTTTTTAATTCCTTTTACAACATATTTTATTGTTTTGAATAAGTACAACACTTAATTGCAATTATCCAATGTACTTTATTGTCAGGCATATTCTTCCAGTGAAAGCAATCAATATTCATTTTTATTTGATACATCTGAGATTAAAACATAAATCAGTTTTTTTAAATGGCAGATTTCAATTGTTCAAAAAATAACAAAGAGAAAGCATTAGTGATCAGTTTATCAAGTGTCAGATAGTGAGAATTTAATAATAATTTTTATTAATCACTCATTAGACTAGAGAATATTTCTGTAGTGTAATTTTCACCATATTACTTTTATGCAATATAAAAACTGATTTCTTTCCACTTTTAGCACCTTGTGAAGAGGTGTAATCATAAACATATGTTCATAGACTTGTAAAAAAGAATTATGATCCCCAAAATGCACATTTCATGCTAAACCAGCACTCATTAATTGGCCCAAATCACATTTTCTTACACATATCTATCTTGTGTGAGAATGGTGTAGAGAAAATTACACTACAGAAATATTAAATAAGAATTTAAGTATTTTCTTTTTTTAGTTCATCAATCTAACTAAAAATAGCCAAATTTACATTTACTAGCTATTAATTGAGTGGCTAGTTAGATTACCTATAGGTTGCTATTTGAAAAAAAAAACCTCAGACTATTGGCAATGTGGTTTATCCTTTACTTAAGACTAATCAGATATCCATTTGCCAACAGATAAATTGTATGGCCAGATAAATTGATTATGGGGTGCTACCGGAAACAACTTTTCCCCACTTTAAGCTTATTTATAATATAATCAGGAAATTTTCCATGTTTTATTCGGCTTGGTTTCCTAAATTTATATATATATATATTGAAGCACTCAAATCTGTTGCACACATTTGGCTTCACATTCTGGTGATGTTTGAGACCTGCAAACATGGGTTCAAACCCAAGCATTTAATTATAAACCACTAGGGAGTGAAGGTATACCAATGCACGTGATTGTTTATGTCTCTGTAAACTTCTACTCGTCTAAAGTTAATATGCATATAAATTATATATTTCTATTATGGTAAACAATCATGCGTATGTGTGTGTAACAGATAAAATTTAATAATTAAAAGCATTATACTATGTATATTTTTATTCATATATATTCTAATAGAGAAAAAGTTCAAGAGTGTAATGCGAGTGTATTAAATAAAAAGACTTACCGTGTTTTAAATTCCGAAGGAATCTGTTTTCATTCTGATACAGATTTATTTAAATTTCACGTTACTTAACATTTATTCCGCAGGTCTATTTTCATCCTAAAATAGATTAAGACCAACTCTCTCGAACTTAATCTCATTTGTATTTCAAAATTTGCTGTATCATTGTAACCGTTAACACATCCAGGGATTACCCAAAGGCAGTAACAAACGAGTATAAATACCACCGCATTTCCTAACTAAAAGAGCTCTACATATTAATTTCTAACCCCGTTGCTGAGGAAGTTACGTCACTCAGAACCGCAAAATGACGAGTGAGTAGAATTTAGATTTGCTTCCCTGGTCCTTCCAAGATCCATCCAATGCCAAAATACTCGTAAGCCATCATATCCAAAATACTGCCAGAATGAATTGAATGCTACATAAAGAACGGACTGAAATAATAATTTTGTCAAAATGCTGCTAAATTAACTAGATTTCGTCAAACATGGAACCAACACATGTGCACATGGCTAAAAAGTCATTGGAAAGAAAGGTAATTCCCTGCCGCAAAACTGAACTCTAATGCTTTTGTCTTAATAATCCTTTTAACTATAAAACGTAAATTTCAACCTTCGATAAGATTAATTCCAACCACCTAATGTATGTCTTATTAAACATTTCTAGTTTTGTACTCTTTGTAATGTAAAAATGTAATTGCTTGTTTTTCCATCGGTAATGCTACACCAATTAAATGCTTAAATAATGACCCTTTTTTGATTTCTTATTGCTTTTATATTTAAATTGTATTTTACTCTCTAAACTTGAATACTAGGTTTTTACTCTTATTGTATTTTTATTTTAAATGCGGCAGTTTTTCGTTTATTAATATTGTGCGAATCATACCAAATTTAATATGCTAATAACTCAATCTGGCGAATCAATCCTATTGTATTTTTGCTATTCAGCAATTAAGGAATATTTAACCATAAACGTAAGTCTTCTTACCATGCTATAAAATTTGCCCGATTGGGAAGTACTCCTAAATTGTGTTTTATTAATTAATATTATGCCATTCGACAAGATTTAAATATATTATGTACTACTATTTCATGCTATTGATTAATATTATAGAAATTGAGTAACAAATAAATCTAATTCAGATAGGTATTTCTAAATGATGATTCATTTGATAAGTAGCCCGCCATCTAACGATGATTTAAGTAACTTATTTCTCGGGCGGTTTAACATGCATTTAACGAAGGGATTCTTAATTTTGTTTTATATATTCTATTATTAATATATCAAATAAGTTCTTTAAGTAAATTGTATGCCCCCTTTTTGGGATCGCTTGGATATAATTATTTCATTATGCTAGGCTTGATTACCATTTAAGGCCATATAAATCAGGGTTAAGACAAACCTGAAAGCCTTTGCCACGTGTCCTGATGATAACATTCACAAATCAAAAGTTGCTTTATCATACTCTCTCTCTCATTCTTGGAATCCATATAGCACAATTCTTGGCGGAGTGTGGAGGTCCCGACTCCCACAGATTGGGTTGGTTTGGTAAGCACTGCTATGGGTTAACATTTGACAAATTGGAACCATGGTATCTTGCCAACTACTTCAGATGCTATCCGTCATAAGTGCGGATAAGCCTATATTCTTCGTTGTCAAGTTGATGAAGCTTCTCGCCCTCTCAAGCATTATCATTCGGTCCGCACATTATCATTCACACTCCCTCATACATTTTAAATGTCTGTAAGCCATAATGATGTGATTCTCCTAAGCCTTCCCAAAGTTCTCGTTATAAAATAGATTAAATTTGCCCTTTTATATACGTTATCGCTTATTAGTGCTATCCACCCTTCGTTAACCGCTATTAAACACGTTAATCATTGATTATTAATAAAACTATGAATGCCAAGTCATATGACCATGTTAAAATAATTATGTTTTTCCTCATTCTCTTCGTAAATAATAAATGATGAATCATCTCATAATGTCCCAAAATAACTGATTTATAGTTAATGTAATTCTTAATAAAATTCAGATGTAATCCAAGCTCGCTAGATCATTTATTGTTTAAAATGTGATGGTTAGAATAAAAGCCCACTCACAACTATTGAATTTTGTTATATTCTATGTAATTGGAAATCATGTCATTACTCGATCTAATAGCCAGGTATGGCCATTGCAATCTGTTATAGTTTTCATGATTGAAGAATGTTATAGCATGGATAATAGAAACCCGTTAAATTATATTAGCATATTGAGCCGCATCGGTTCATATAATAAATTTCTTACCACGTATGTTTAGTAATGCATATCCATCAAACCCTGTTATGCAATTAAGGTTAGTATGGAATGCATAGGTGACCATAAGTGAAACCTAGATCAGGTATTCTTTGTATAATCAAGGTTCTAAGTCATTGTAAATCTCTATATCTAGCGATTTCTAATATTAATTTCATGTTAAATAAATTTACATTTAATAATCTATCTTTTGGAGATTTTATTGGTTCATGCGTACACATCTCTTATTACTTTGCGTTATCATTTAGTTAAGCTTAAATCTCTTGTGTCTCTGCTGAACCCTCTGGGCCGGAGATAATTGGAAAGTAGGTTGCTATCATCAGAAATGTTGTTTGTAATGTGATAGATTTGGGAGGTGGGCAATAAGGCAGAGTTCATGAGTATCCCTGACCTGTGTATCTTGTATATGATTGAACTCTAGGTACTTTTGCTTAGATCCTAATTCTTGTTAGATGAACATACAATTCTGACCGGTACAGTGATTTTTTTTTCTCCAGGTTGGATGCCCAACTATGGGGCCTTTTGAAATTACCATACCCTGCAATACCCCACAGAGCATCTGATACTGTATATGTAGTATTTTTTTTCTTCTTTCTCCAGATTTGAACCCAGAAATGGTACTGCCTTAACAATATATACACACCACATAATACCCTAGAGAGTATTTGAATTGTAGACATATGGTGAAATTTTTTTTGTTACCAAACAAATGAAGCATCCGTTATAATGGAGAAACAGTTGTCTTCCCAAGTAGCTATGTGAACTCTGGTGTGTTCAGTTATTTTATCTATCGTGCATTTGTGTTTATAAAGTAGTCCGGTCAACCGTATTTCATATCTTGGATTCATGATTTGATAAAGAAGTAAAATGTATATGTATGCATTAATGCCCATAAAAGTAAACATAAATAGGTGAAGACCCTTATAAACTGAATTATATGTTGACAAGCAGCCAGATGTAGTTGGCAAAATGCTTTAATGACTCATGTATTTAGAGTAACCGTAAATAGGTGAAGACCCTTATAAACTGAATTATATGTTGTCAAGCAGCCAGATGTAGTTGGCAAAATGCTTTAATGACTAATGTATTTAGAGTAACCGCAAATAGGTGAAGACCCTTGTAAACTGTATCTTATGTAGTGCCAAGCAGCCAGATGTAGTTGGCAAAATGCTTCAATGGTCTGCATGCCCTCGTGTCAATAAAGAATCCAAAGAGTCCAAGAAACATAGAGTGTCATATAGTCTTGTGGAAGTCGGTTGTGTAACATCCTCTAGTGGTGAAATATGTAGAAGATTTTTTTTTATCTCGAATCTAAGGGATGCACGATAAAAGATGCGATTTCAAAATTCATTTTGTATCTATAATATTAACTGGATCAACAATCACGTATATTATTACCGAATTTTGCTAAGTGTTTTGCTTTAAACTTATTGTTTCATTTTTTTTTCCAAAAAAAAAAGGGGAAAGGAAAACCTAATTGACCAGTTAAACGTATAGATGTGCACGCAAACCAAAGATAGTTATGAGTGATAAGCCTACTGTGTTGACATGGCACCGTGTATTATACACACTATAAATTTTGTCAACCGGTAAACACTCGCGAAAATAATGAGCAGGTATGTGAATGAGCAAAAAGAGGGTCATTGTGTCACATGTTTTTTGTATGTATTGTACAAAGGGGAAATTAAAAGATTTTTTCAGTGCATTTCAGGTGCAAGAAGGCCAGTGGACCTTATGACAAGGGAACATCATGGTAAAAGTAATTTTTTTATTTATCTTTAATATATTATTTCAGTTATTGATATGTATTAACTTTGATGAAAATAGTAGAATACAAATATGTTGGCAGTGATAGGGGATAGTATAGAAGTAGATGGCAGAAACCGAATAGCTAAGTTGTTGAGTTTTGGCATAGGTGACGGTTGAGGAAGGGAAGGGGGAGTGATCTAGTTATCGCAAACAATAGAAAAAGAGTTATGGAAAAATTAATGAACATAAGGAATGATGAGCAGATAAAATTAGAAATAGAAGAGGATGATGAGCAGAAGCTACTAGTCCTAATCTACAGTATGATCCAGGAAAGTAGAAAGGATAGGGAAGAGTTCCGTAATATGATCCAGGAAGGTAGAAAAGAAACCAGAGAGGAGTTCTGTATTATGATCCAGGAAAGTAGAAAGGAAACCATAGAGGAGTTCCACATTATGTTACGAGAGACCAGGGAAGAGTCCCAGAGATATTTCCAAGAAATAAGAATGACCAAGATGCAAGTAGATGACACAAATACATCTATTATAGAAGTCAGGGATGAGGCATTGGAGGAGTTGACAGATAATGTCAGGATGCAAGAGAAAAGTATAGAAGATACCCAAGGAGCGATGAAACAGACCAGTGAGAACTGTGTAGGGAGAAGGATAAAATGGTAGTCAAGGAATTTATTGTGACGGAAAAAGGTCAAGGACCAGAGGATATAGTTAGTCAGAAAACAAATCATGTTATAGCCCAGTTCATACAGGTGCCGGTCTTTCAAGTAGAACCGGGGGACAACCCACGGGAACACTGCAGAGCACATAGGAGCCCTTTGTCATCAATCCAACCAAGGATGCAGAGCAAGAAGTCATAAACTTCCAAAAGAATCATGAGAATGACAACAACTGTATAACCCAACCGGTTAGCCTAGAGCTGATGGAAACTAAGGAACAAAAAGCCGCCAAGTTCCGATCTCTCATAATTTTTGCATGCTCGGATCCTCGAGTTATTGAAACATTTAATCACAGAAAACACGTCTGGATGCGGAGACTTAGGCTGGAGAGCCAGATCATGGAGGTGGATAAGATGTCCTGATTTTTGACATTCCTCGATTATGGTAATTTGGCTCCAGAGCCGGGTAAACCTAGGAAAGCAGAAGGACCAGGAGGCCACTGCTACTCAGGGGCGTATGATCCACATATGAAACCGTATATACCACCTGAACCCGGGAGACAATAATCTAAGCTCAACGAAATGGACGGACTGACCTCATAAGACCGACAGATGACATAAAGAGAAAAAGATAGAATGCTCCAGTAGATTCCATAGTAGTTAAAGTACGATAGTTAAAAGGCAGACCTAAAGGTAGTGCTAAATGTTATATACATTTTTTTCTATATATTTGTTTTGTTATATATATAAGTGTAGTTACTAATTAGTTGTCAAGGAGGTCGACAGTAAGGTTTAAGTGGGGCAATTAGGGTTGGTTTTATTAGGGCTAATTTAATAAATAGAGTTCAAACCATGTAACTGTTAGAAAAAAAACTGTGTTGTGAGTTTTCTTGTCACCTGAAATGATGTGTGAATTTTAAGTAAAATTCTTTTTTTTTATTTTTTCATATCTGGGGGAATATGAAGCACTCAAATCTGTTGCACACATTTGGCTTCACTTTCTGGTGATGTTTGAGACCTGAAAACATGGCTTCAAACCCAATCATTTAATTATAAACCACTAGGGAGTGAAGGTATACCAATGCACGTGATTGTTTATGTCTCTGTAAACTTCTATTCGTCTAAAGTTAATATGCATATAAATTATATATTTCTATTACGGTAAACGATCATGCGTATGTGTGTGTAACAGATAAAAATTAATAACTAAAAGCATTATACTATGTATATTTTTATTCATATATATTCTAATAGAGAGAAAGTTCGGGAGTGTAATGCGAGTGTATTAAATAAAAAGACTTACCGTATTTTAAATTCCAAAGGAATCTGTTTTCATTCTGATACAGATTTATTTAAATTTCACATTACTTAACATTTATTCCGCAGGTCTATTTTCATCCTAAAATAGATTAAGACCAACTCTCTCGAACTTAATCTCATTTGTATTTCAAAATTTGCTGTATCATTGTAACCGTTAACACATCCAGGGATTACCCAAAGGCAGTAACAAACGAGTATAAATACCACCGCATTTCCTAACTAAAAGAGCTCTACATATTAATTTCTAACCCCGTTGCTGGGGGAAGTTACGTCACTCAGAACCGCAAAATGACGAGTGAGTAGAATTTGGATTTGCTTCCCTGGTCCTTCCAAGATCCATCCAATGCCAAAATATTCGTAAGCCATCATATCCAAAATACTGCCAGAATAAATTGTATGCTACATAAAGAACGGACTGAAATGATAATTTTGTCAAAATACTGCTAAATTAACTAGATTTCATCAAACATGGAACCAACACATGTGCACATGGCTGTAAAGTCATCAGAAAGGAAGGTAATTCCCTGCCGCAAAACTGAACTCTAATGCTTTTGTCTTAATAATTCTTTTAACTATAAAACGTAAATTTCAACCTTCGATAAGATTTATTCCAACCACCTAATGTATGTCTTATTAAACATTTTTAGTTTTGTACTCTTTGTAATGTAAAAATGTAATTGCTTGTTTTTCCATCGGTAATGCTACACCGATTAAATGCTTAAATAATGACATCTTTTTGATTTCTTATTGCTTTTATATTTAAATTGTATTTTACTCTCTAAACTTGAATACTAGGTTTTCACTCTCATTGTATTTTTATTTTAAATGCGGCAGTTTTTCGTTATTTAATATTGTGCAAATCATACCAAATTTAATATGCTAATAACTCAATCTGGCGAATCAATCCTATTGTATTTTTGCTATTCCGCAATTAAGGAATATTTAACCGTAAACGTAAGTCTTCTTACCATGCTATAAAATTCGCCCCATTGAGAAGTACTCCTAAATTGTGTTTTATTAATTAATATTATGCCATTCGACAAGGTTTAAATATATTATGTACTATTATTTCACGCTATTGATTAGTATTATAGAAATTAAGTAATAAATAAATCTAATTCAGATAGATATTTCTAAATGACGATTCATTTGATAAGTAGCCCGCCATCTAACGATGATTTAAGTAACTTATTTCTCGGGTGGTTTAACATGCGTTTAACGGAGGGATTCTTAATTTTGTTTTATATATTCTATTATTAATATATCAAATAAGTTCTTTAAGTAAATTGTATGCCCCCTTTTTGGGATCGCTTGGATATAATTATTTCATTATGCTAGGCTTGATTATCATTTAAGGCCATATAAATCAGGGTTAAGACAAACCTGAAAGCCTTTGCCACATGTCCCGATGATAATGTTCACAAATCAAAAGTTGCTTTATCATACTGTCTCTCATTCTTGGAATCCATATAGCACAATTCTCGGCGGAGTGTGGAGGTCCCGACTCCCACAGATTGTGTTGGTTTGGTAAGCGCTGCTATGGGCTAACATTTGACATATCAGAATCATGGTATCTTGCCAACCACTTCGGATGCTATCCATCACAATTGTGGTTAAGCCTATATTCTTTGTTGTCAATTTGATGAAGCTTCTCGCCCTCTCAAGCGTTATCATTCGGTCCACACGTTATCGTTCACACTCCCTCATACATTTTAAATGTCTGTAAGCCATAATGATATGATTCTCCTAAGCCTGTCCAAAGTTCTCATTATAAAATAGATTAAATTTGCCCTTTTATATACGTTATCGCTTATTAGCACTATCCACCCTTCGTTAACCACTATTAAACACGTTAATCATTGATTATTAATAAAACTATGAATGCCAAGTCATATGACCATGTTAAAATAATTATGTTTTTCCTCATTCTCTTCATAAATAATAATTGATGAATCATCTCATAATGTCCCAAAATAACTGATTTATAGTTAATGTAATTCTTAATAAAATCCAGATGTAATCCAAGCTCGCTAGATCATTTATTGTTTAAAATGTGATGGTTAGAATAAAAGCCCACTCACAACTATTGAATTTTTTTATATTCTATGTAATTGGAAATCATGTCATTACTCGATCTAATAGCCAGGTATGGCCATTGCAATCCGTTATAGTTTTCATGACTGAAGAATGTCATAGCGTGAATAATAGAAACCCGTTAAATTATATTAGCATATGAAGCCGCATCGGTTCATATAATAAATTTCTTACCACATATGTTTAGTAATGCATATCCATCAAACCCTGTTATGCCATTAAGGTTAGTATGGAATGCATAGGTGACCATAAGTGAAACCTAGATCAGGTATTCTTTGTATAATTAAGGTTCTAAGTCATTGTAAATCTCTATATCTAGCGATTTCTAATATTAATTTCATGTTAAATAAATTTACATTTAATAATCTATCTTTTGGAGATTTTATTGGTTCATGCATACACATCTCTTATTACTTTGCGTTATCATTTAGTTAAGCTTAAATCTCGTGTCTCTGCTGAACCCTCTGGGCCGGAGATAATTGGAAAGTAGGTTGCTATTGTCAGAAATGTTGTTTGTAATGTGATAGATTTGGAGGTGGGCAATAGGGCGGAGTTCATGAGTATCCCTGACCTGTGTATCTCGTATATGTTTGAACTCTAGGTACTTTTGCTTAGATCCTAATTCTTGTTGGATGAACATACAATTCTGACTGGTACAATATATATATATATATATATATATATATATATATATATATATATATATATATATATATATAAGTTTTGTAATAAAAATGAATATTGATTGCTTTCACTAGAAGAATATGCCCGGCAATAGAGTACATTGGATAATTGCAATTAAGTGTTGTACTTATTCAAAACAATAAAATATGTTGTAAAAGGAATTAAAAGAACATGCTGCAAAATTCAAAAGAACTGCTTAGAGGTTTAATACATGATACATGTGAGTGTATTTATAATTCACAAATTTTATAGTCAGTGCAATTTTTTTTCTAAAGATGGAATGACCATACTCTTATAATTATCTGCTAATCGTGTATCTCTGCTTATAATAAAAACACCAGCAATAGTACAAAAATGTCAAATATTACTTTATAATGTAGTATCAATAAGATGTATTAAATCATTAAATTTATTTTACAAAACATATTGTTTTTATAGTACTATTTTGCAAATGTATTTTGAATAATATCCACTATATATCATACCAGACCAACGATGAATGCTGGTTTAGCACAAAATACATATATTGGTGATTATTTATCTTTTTTGTATTTGTGTGGTCATGTGTCTCAGTAGTATGAGATAATGTGGATAATGAAGTGGCTTGAAAGTCTGAGTTCAAATCCCTATATTTACAATTAGACTCTAGGTTTAAGAGTGCCTGCTATTTCAAATCTTATATATTTAGCCTGCATTCTGCCTGTCCCTCTATGTATTTAAATAGATACTGTCCTTCAGGTCAACATGGGTATGATAACAATATTGGCAGCAGCATGGGATTGGGAATTCTATCATCAGATTTTCAATGGTGTGGATGGCTGAAGAGTTGGAGGTTGGAGTAGGTTGAAGCCTGACCATTAAAGTGTAAGGATTTGCTCTCTTAATATAAACTGAGCATTGATTACATATATGTATGGGAGATGGTAATCTGGACCAACTGATGAGTGTTAGTTTAGCACGAAATACATATATTGGTGATTATTTATCTTTTCTGCATGTGTGTGGTCATATATATCAGTAGTATGAAATCGTATGAACAGTAAAGTGGCTTGAAAGTCTCAGTTCAAATCCCCTGTATTTATACATCATACTGTTATATTTAACTTAAAGGTTAAAATTGCCATCACATTACCATTTGACTTTATACCATGTATATATAATAGTAAATAATCATAATTTTAAATATATTGTGACCGGTCGCCTTAT
>JAQFVV010001668.1:0-53491 GCA_028023455.1 Epiperipatus broadwayi | reverse complement strand
TATATTATAACAATCGAAATGAAAGTGAAGATCGAATCTAACCGCAAAAACAATATCTGCAATTACCAGGGCGCCATCTAGGCATTTGAGCCTAGAAAAATTTATAAAGTAGGCAGATACACGCTGTTAAGATTCCACTTTATTTAAATATTCCGATCGTTAGCCCAAGTCACTAGCTCAGTGGAGACGCAGAGATAAAAATCTATATCTTAATTTATATCTTAAATATCAATAAATAAAAGCCACTGCCAGAAATCAACACATAAAAATATTTATTTACGCACATATAAAATAACATTTAAATTTTGAGGAATAAGTTTAACATTTTAGATTTTTATATTAACTTTTAATTTTACATTTAACTAAGTTTCAATGAGTTTAATATTTTATTTAGCTAGTCAAGTATGAATAGACTACATAGATCTGCATTTGAAAAGAAAATATTCTTCCCTGATTTAACCTTAGGCCACAAATTTCGCAACCAAACTGGCGCCAATCCATCTGATACATTCATGTATTCAATGTAGCATGATATGACAACACAAAATACTATACTGTCAGGAAAGTACATT
Source organism: Epiperipatus broadwayi (assembly GCA_028023455.1). NCBI lineage: Eukaryota > Metazoa > Onychophora > Udeonychophora > Euonychophora > Peripatidae > Epiperipatus > Epiperipatus broadwayi. The sequence goes on along the minus strand of JAQFVV010001668.1, from coordinate 52,919 downwards.
TGAACAGTAAGTAGAATTAGAGAAGACATTGACTCTCCACCAACAGGAATGTCACATCTGTTGGCAAGTAGAACACTAAACAAAAAACTCCATAGGAATGGACTGCGGTCTTCTGCCAACTTACCAACCCATCCATAGGCAAACAGAAGGTGTGTGGCGTATATATGCAATCCTGCCCAAAGCGGATCTCATACTACATCTACTAATTACACAAATATATCCAATCCATTGAGCCAATTCAACTACGAAATGAATAACCTAAGATTACCCTCCCTTAATATAACTTTACAAAACTATATAGCCATTCACGCCCGACTTAAATTTAACATTTAGATACATTCGCACAAATGAATTTTATAAAATTTGTTTTAAAATGTTGAGTATAGATCAGCTGCACAGATTCCACGGTCAAAAACATCCCAAATTAAACACAACCGATCAAAATACAAAGTCATCGATAAGCGTCACTTGCATAGGGAATATACAAATCCCATTAGCATTCATCGTAAGATGCTTGCAGTGATATCGTTGACATACATTCTAATCGAATGTGAAAACCACAACATTATCAACCGCTAACGAATCTATGCAACGTCTATACCCAACCTTAAATTTCATCATTTAAAATTTAAACAACAAATAATTTATACAATAAGAGAAAAAAAAAATGGAAATGATTTTTATCAATCGGAAAACATATAAAATTAAACATTATTAATTTGATTTAAAAACTTACAAAAGTCAGATAAGAGTCCGTTTTTAACATTTAAGTTGGCTTGTTTATCAATTTATAAAACTTGACGAAAGTTCTTAATTGATTTTAATAACTGTTCATTTTTAGCTTATGGTAGAAGAGTCCAGGTTCCTGTTTTTAATTCCCGTGACGCCTCCATTGGAAGATAATGTTCTGGAGATGGCAATAGCTGGTTCAAGGTATCACAATCTTTTCATTTTTCTTTTTAAATAGAGAGTGTGGTATGTGCGTCCTACCGCATCTCTCAAACACACACCGCTGGAACTGTCCGAAAAAACTGTATTTCCCTTTTTATAGTAAATCTCCAGATTGAATGAAGAAAGATGTCACTAATCCAAATTTTCGTTCGGGTCCGGGCTGAGGCTTGGTGCTTCCATTGGTCAAGCTAAAATCTCTTTATTCTCTTATCTAATTTACTTTCTGTCTTTTTAATTAGACAGCTTTTGGATAATTAATAAACAATCATTTCTATTTATAGATTACAGGAATTAATTAATACGTTTTTTATTTTTACTTACGTTATTTCTTTTTTAAACTATTTTTATATTTAAATCTTTTTTTATAAAAAAAAATACATTCAAATACATTTTTTTATTTATTAAAAAAAATATTTTTAAAGTTTAGCATCTGTGCGAATATATATACGTTTAACAAACATTTTAATTTTAGCGTTTAGTTTTTTTACTTTTATTTGCGAACTTTTAAGTTTTTATTTTAAATTAATGTAACGACATATTTATATATCGTTACAATATATATATAACAAATTACAGAATAAACTATATTTAACTTATCACACCATTTAATTTTATATTCATATTTTACAAGAAAATGAGAAAATAAATTCATTTTTCATCAATATTTAAGTTGTTAAATACAGCATAATGCAGAACAAAAATAAATCTAAAAGCAAAATTTTTAATAACATGTAATTATAAATATAACAATTTAATGTTATGCTTACTTGTTATATATATTAAATATTGTGGAAAGCACCAGTTCTTCATACATGCATTATAAAATTAACATGCACTATCACATCAATTTTATAGCATATGGGTGAAGAGTAAATGCCTTCCAGAATATTTCTTATAGATATAAATTATTATATTATTAATTATTATATATTTTAATGATAAATAAATATTAATGAGGTGTCAGTTTAGCAGTGAATAATTATAATGAATTGGGATGAGATACAGAGTGAATGTGGATAAGAATAAAGGAAATTTTATTGCACCCAAATTACATTTAATATAATTACTTTAATAATACATAATTTCTGAATTCAAATTTTTCCTAATTAATAACAATTAATTTAATGTAAATACACACAAAAAGATATTTAAATTTATTTCAAAAAATATAATTCAATCTAAATATATAAACAACATATATATTAAGAAAAACTTGTTTAATACTTTAAAATAAATGTATTAAATATATCAAAATGGTATGTTGAGCATGCTTTCGACTAATTAGTAGTCATAATCATGGCTATTATTATCCTAATATATATGTTGTATGCATTATTTATATTGAAGATATATTTTAAAATAATTTAAGTAAACATTTCATGATAGCATATTAATCTTCTATAAATTGGATGCCTGGGCTAAACTAGATACTCCATATCAACTATTTGTCATCTCCCAAACTCATCTGCAGAATAGAACAATGTATCAAGGTTTTAATGCATGAGGCAAAAGCAATTATTTTTCTCTAAATATTAAATAATTATATCCTTAACCAAAAAAAATACAAATTCAAATATAATAAAATATAATAAATATGTTTATTAACAAGAATTGATAAATAACTAAGCCTGAAGCTCTCCACCCTTTTCTGACTTGAACTATCTTGTGAAAGATATAATAACAAAGAAAAGTGACACCAGGAAAGTTACTAATAAAATTGATATAATATTGCAACCTACCTAATATTAATTTAATTTCCATTTTTTAAAAAGTATATAAAAACTGGCAAGTGTGTGTGTTGCATGAACTACTATATTTAGATCAAGTGGGTATATTTAAAATAAATGTAACAAAACCTGGTTATCTTCAATAAGCATTTATAATTGCTTAAGCTTGGTGAAATTGATTTTTTTTAACAGGATTGATATTAAACCACTAAACATCACATTATCACCATTTCTTGATATGTATGTTTGAGACCTTCAGGAAAAATAACCAATCATTGGAATTTACAATCTAAATTTAATTATCTCATATCAGTACAACACAATCGTTCAGATGGCATTGAGCAATGAGATGTTTTATTCAGTTTCATTCTTTTTAGGGCTTAAGAATTAGGAATACAATGAAATATATATAAAAGGATTTTAGACTGTCTAAAGTGAGACTTCCGTTTTTCTAGGGTCCACTTAAAGAAGTCACATAATTAAGCAAGTATAAGACTGGATACATATAAACTCAATTTTCAATAAATTCATCATAATTATATTAATCATTCTCCAAACAAAATGAGCACGTTTTTATAAATTAAATATAAATAACTCCTAGTTAAAAGTTAGAAAATTAATAATTACTAGAATATATCAATTCATGCAAACACACATAGTATATATATGCAGTAAACAAGCAAATTATTCTAATGATCCCATTACGCTAATAATCTTAACTATGAAATAGATGTATGCAGAAAAAAAATTCGTTTTTGTAAAAAAAATATTTCATAAAACAATTCTTGACCTGGGATATTGCCTTCACTTTAAAACTTTTTGAGAGCTAAAAAAATATTTCTTTTTTTAAACAGTAATCAAAATATTACATAAAACATTTGGCAATATAAATTAAATGATTGTTACATTTTTATTTACAATTGTCAAATTCACTCCACTCACAACTTTGACACCATTCATCTCGGATAAATACAATAATGATTATTACTAACCACTTACTAAACTAGAGATTAGCACAGATATAAGCTTTAAGCCTCAGTTAAAGTTTAATATATCTGATTTTTTTAAATTTTAAACATACACACACATGGAGTTATTCACCTTTCTCTTTCCCATGTGTAATATCTTTATAGATATATTAAACAATCTCCATACTTCCCCATTCTTTTTAAATTCATATAAATAAAAATGCAATAAATGAAATGCATTTTGGGGGATATTTGTCTTTTATTGTATCTTTATTTATGTGAATTTAAAAAGAATGCAGAAGTATGGAGGATGTTTAATATATCTATAAAGATATTACACATGGGAAAGAGAAAGGTGAATAACTCCATGTGTGTGTATGTTTAAAATCAAAAAATTAGATATATTAATCTTTAACTGAAGTTTAAAGTTTATAACTGTGCCAGAGATAATCTCTAGTTTAGAAAATAATTAGTTATAATCATTATTGTATTCATCTGAGGTGGATGGTGCCAAAGTTGTGGGTGGAGTGAGTTTGACAATGGTAAATAAAAATGTAACAATTTACTATAGATAAATACTTTTCATATAATAGATATATATGAGAGATGGTAATCTGGGCCAAATGATGAATTCTGGTTCAGCATGAAATGCATCTTGGGGGTCATTTGTCTTTTATTGTATCTTTATTTATATGAATTTTAAAATATTGGGGAAATATGGAGGTTGTTTAATATATCTATAAATTAAATGATCTCTTCATTTTTAGTTTTGACAATTTATTTCTGGTGATGATGGTTTCTATACTGATTTCCAGTTTATGGAATATATACTAGATGGATAATATGGAGCATAGAAGCGAAAAAAAATTCCTTAACCTCTTTAGATACAAACTCCACCTTTCTATTTTTAATGGTCCCTAGTGAGACTTTCATTCATATTCTTCCATATTTGACTTTTTTATATATAATTAAACATTTTTCTGTACTATATATTGATAATCTTAACATTATTCATTGTAAAGGTAAGTTTTCAAATGAGTTACATCCTTAAAGTTAATATTTGGCCTATACAAAATAAAAAAACAAATTTCAAAGAAATTGTTATCTATAAAAAAAATGTTGCTTGACAGCATTGAATATAATTTATCTATTCAAAAAGTTAATAGAATAAAATATGAGATATTTGAAATTCCATTTCTTAAAATCAAAATAAATTTATAGCTAGTTATCATTAAAGAAACAAAATATATTTTAAAAGTAAAGATTAAATTTATTATTAAAATTAAAAAAATTCTCTTGCTTGATGTAATTTTAAGAATTGTCTTCCTAAAAATAAATGTTTTGAAATAACTTCTAATTGTAATGAAGTAAGTTTGGGTTTAAAGTAAATATTTTACAAAAAATGTTGCATAAATAACTTTTAATATGTAAACAAAATACTGATAATTATAAAATTTCTTTAGGAAAATAATTTTTTTAGTGATTTGCTCTCAAACTCAAACATGCCATCAATTAAATTGTAATTTCTATTGATATCTAAAGGGCAGGTTGCAAAGCATTGATATACAAATTAGATATTGTAATTGACTAAAAAGGTCCTTATAATGCTGACTTCTTCAGATTCTTTTTCATCATAATTTTAAAATTGTAATGGTGATAAAATAACACCACATGCTGTAATGTAAGATTATAGATATGCTTAAAACAACAAAGAAAATATATGGAATTATTGTGCTATTGTAATGCCCAAAGCAGCAACACAGCATGTTGTTGAAACTATTCAGATTAACATCATTAAAGCAGTTCATATTCTTAATAATTTAATAAAAATGTAAGAGAAATAAAACAGTTAATTCAGTGGATAACAGTTAAAGTTATTTAGAACTCTAATTATGTTTTAAATTAAAAGTTATATACAAATTGGAGGACAACATTTTCTTTTAATTTAACTAATAAAGGCTCAGTCTTACTAGATCTGCTTTAGTAAAGTATTGTTTACTTCAACAATTCTTAAGTAATGAGGTGTTGCATAAGGATTATGAAATGACTGGAGGAGAAATTGTGTTACCTATCCCAAAAATGTATCTATCTAAGTGTCATTTTGTTTACTTTATAGAAACATGAGATAATAAAAGAACAACCAAAAAATGAATGGTCTATCTCCCAAGAAAAACTACCCCAATTTATATCCTTTGATTGTATCAACATATTCAGATAATAAAATAACAAATTATAAAAACCTTAGATCAAAATTTTAAATAAATTTTGATAAATGCCTGCCATTTTAAATATCATTCTAACAAATTTTTAAACACTATTGGATATTTTTCTATCGATTTCAAATAAACAAATAATTATTATTTAAACCTTCAAATATATGTGCAATTTTAAATGACAAACTGCATCATCTCACATAAAATTTAATGCATTTAAAATAACATATCCACTTTCTATTCTTTTTACTCATATAATATTAAATAAACATTAAGAATAATAATTATAACTATGCATGTGCCATGATCTTGTTATTATTAGAAAAAAAAAACAGTTTTGATGATTGAAAAGTAGTTTTGTATCTAAATAATCAAGTTAAAAAGGTGTATTATTTGTATTATTGTTTTAATATTAAAACGTAAAAAAATCAATTATTAAGATTATTTAATAAATAAAATTTAAGATAAATTATTTTCTAAAAATATTTTGTTTATAATAATTCAAAATTGGAAATGAAAAGAAAACAACTTCATCTGCACTGAATTTGAAAGTGTAAAGACTATTAAAGAAGTATATGTTTTTGCTATATGTAAACATACTCAAACAGACAACTAAACTACAATATTACCAAAAAATTGAATACAGTATCATTTTTAATATTTAAAAAGGGTATGAGAAAAAAAAACAAATAAAAACATAAGCTCTATCAATATATATAAAAAATTGTGACCCATTTTTATCATATGTTTTTGTGTAATTCAATTTAAGTTCTTAAAATAAATTAAGTATATAGTCTGAGATGTCTTAAGGGCTACCAAGGTGGAGCCGAAATGCACCTGAGAGGATGCATCAAAACTCATTTCAAAATTTAAAACTATAAATTGCTCAAATATTTATTAAATTTTTTCATCAAGAGTCTTCAAATTTGGAGAGAAATAGAGAAATAAATAAATGCAGATATTTATAATAATATTTTATATAGAAATGATTCCATATACATATAATATCAAAATTGAAAGATTTTTTTAGAAAATATTTTAAATTTTTTTTTTTTAGAATTATTACATATACGCACACACACTGCTATTATTAGCAATTAATTGCTAAGACACAGAACTTAGAATGAAAGATGTTCTAAAATAATACTGACAAAAAAAAGTCACACATTTAAAAAATTTTAAATTGTACCAAATGCAATTAAAATATTATTTTAATTTATATTATACATGTGAATAAACTTCTATATTACTTGGAGATATTAATATTATTTGTAAACAATTGTTATATCGTATTTATTTTATTATTATTCTCCTAAATAAAACTAATATCCCAAAAATAATAGTTTGCACATAACGCATAAAAAAAATCGAATTACATTTTTGCATTCACGTAAATGTATATAATACAAGCGCATACAATATAATAAAATTAATTATGTTTAAATTCATTTTAAAAATCATTAACAATATATCTTTAAAAAGCTGTACAATTAATTTTAGAAATTATAATGTTTTATTGCAACAAATTATCTAAAAATCAATAATATTATTATGTAAATAATCGTGTACCTTTGGTAAAGATTTTTAATTTCAATGTTCGATAATAACTTTTTTTCATGACAATTAAACAAGTAAAACGGCTATAGGGTATTTATAACAGATTTTTACAGTATAAACTTAAATTTACTAAAAAGAATAATCACGGTACTAAATGAAAATTTCCAAGGGCATTTTCTGTTTTAAAAATATATGCCTTTTCATTTCAGAATAAAACATAATTATTATATATAAAAATATTTTGTTCTTGTTTTGTTTTATTTTTATTATATTTTTAAATCAATACTAGATTTTTACAATTTCGTTTTAAATGCATCTTTCCTATACGCCTTAAATAATATTTAATCAATAACAACAACAATAATAATAATAATAATAATGATGATGATGATGATGATGATGATGATGTTGTTGTTGTTGTTTAATTTTTGATTCCACATTTTTAATTTAAAATTACATTTTTTAAAAAAATATTATTCAGAGTAAGGATTCAGTAATGTCTTAATATAGTTTTAAGCTTATCTTTTATATTACAGGTGCCTTATATTATAATTTCTATTTCTACTCATCTCAAACTAATTTTATTATATAAACAGACTTCCCCATTTTATCTTTGTTTGTAAAATAAACCTATGTTACAAATATACTCTGAATTTAGCTATTAATTTCAGCATTATTACATTTTCTAAAAATCAGCCATTGTCGCTCTATATTGTTAATTGATTCAATAATATTTTAGAATTTTCTGAGCAGCTCAGGGCTATTATTGATAGAAAACAAACTTGAGAACTTAAATTCTGGATCAATTCTGAACAGATTTTTTTTTTTAAAAAAAAAAAGGCTCATTCAGGTCAATTAAATTGGGCTATTTGTGCTCAATCCGCCACTTACTTTCTAAAACGTTATCTCAAATAATAAAATGCAAGATTATTTTTCTATACTTAAATTTAGAGAATACTTCTGCAAAATCAAGGAGCAAGCATAATTCAATGTTGAAATAGCTAGCTAAAAAATTTCATTTTTAAGTAACAATGAAATTTTGATCTAGAAATCTTAATTTTAAAAACATGTGAAAAGCTTGATTTTTGAAGATTATGTGAAAAATATGTTTACTCTTAAGTAAACATAAAGCAGCCTTTAAATAGTCACTGCATAGAGAAAGGATGAAGGAAGAATCTTACCAAGCTTGTCAACTGTCAGATACTGAAAGTTTGAGACTTTTTCCATTCTTTATTTTACACTCTAAAAAACTTTTGATAATTCAAATCATTACAACTTGGTTATGTTTTTTTTTTAGTCATACCAATTTAATATCACTTATTTAAAAAAAAGTAATACAGATCTCTTAAGATTTTGAATCAGTGTAATAAAACTAGAATTTTGATTTACACTGTAGTCATTTATCAATTCAAAAAGTTTAACTTTAATATAACTATAGTGCTCGAAACAGATTTAATTCTTTTCAACAAATATATAACATTGAATTACATGTGGTTACCACATGATCACCACTTTTTATGCTTTCTCTTAACTGTTATTAAAACAGGCAGTATGTATAGAGAGTTTTGTCTGTTTTAATAATGTTATTACCACCTTTGTCAACTATTGACTTTAAAGACATGTAGATGTCTAAAAGTTTCAGATCTTCTTCTAACAATTAACTTTTAGATAAATGCTTTGCTTGAGTTGGTTTTTTAAATCTAATGTCCCAACTCCTCACTGAAGAGACCCATAGGTCGAAACTGGTCTGGGGATGGGAACAATCCAAGATAAAAATTATTTGAATGTCTTCTCTTGTAGTAGCATTTATCATAAATAAAAAAAAAAAGCTTGTTTAGAGCTATTAGCACGCTCTTAATTTTACATATTTGTAAGTGCAAGCTATATATAAGTCATGTGACATCTGACTTATTATTACTATTATTTTATTAACTATAAACTAATAAAAATATATTGCCTTTATCTCAACATTAATATCATTCTGTGTGCACAAAATACTGCTTGTTCCATTATCCTAAACTATGTATTTAACCATAATTAATGAATTTGATCACTAGATTTAAAGATAAGTAGTTTAGTATTAAGAAAAGTTTCACTAAGATATTAAAGATTAAGATAAAAATGACAAATAAAATTATGCTTTTTAAAAAGATCTTAAACTATTCAACATAAATAAATTATATTCACTATATAGTTACTATACTTTTGATAATCTTTAATTTTACAACAAAGAACAAATTCATTTGCAAAAATGTACATCTGAGATATTTCATCCTGTTTCTTCTTATGATATTTTTGATTTGCATAGTAACAAATCTGAGTAACAACATAGTCATTGAATTATCTCATGGCATATAGCTAGCCCATATGTGTTTGCTCATAATCTGGAGTTTACATGTGAACTAGGTAAACCTTGAAAGTATTGTATTTGAAACTGACAATATTGTTCTAAATATCTGATGCATAACTAACCATCTACAATTAGTCAGTGAATATTTACTAACATTTTTTATATAGAATGTAAAATAATAATAGAAAACTTCTAAAATTATCACTAACTAGAAGTCAGAAAATCTAGTGCATAATACCTTATCTGTTTCATTTTGGATGATTATTGTAAAGGCATTTTTGCTGCAGTAGATTTTAATTATTTTAAATGGAGGATTCATTCTCTCGTGTAACTTAAGCTATTTCATGAAAGTTAGACTGTGTAAAGCTTGGAAATATTTTTAAGATTTTATTTTGGTAAATTTCACATAAACAATCTAGGTAATAATTCAAAATTAATTATTTATCTGAGATATAATTATTATTAGCGATGAATCTAGTGGCTTATTTATGAGATTACAATTTATAATTAATCCATGGATGTGTAATTTATAAATTATAAACCCATAAACTAAAAAATAGTTGTAAATATAAATTATATACAGGTAAAATAAAAATAATAAAATAAGCTTGTCATAAAAAAAACTCAATATTTATTCAAAGAAATGAAAAATAAACAGGTATATCATATAATTATATATTTCAAACATTTTATCATTTAAATAAAATATATTTCTTATTTACTAACTTATAAATACTTAATTTTTTGTATGTGTGCATTAAAAATAATTTACAATTATGATCCTAAAATGCTCTTATTTTTTAATTAATTTTGATTATTTTAAATTTTTTTATACTAAAAGAAATAAATTATTTACTTATTCATTAATAAATTTATTTATAAACCACCATAAAAAATTGTAAGCTAGTCTGCATAATGCTTTTTTCCCCACTTATCTAACAGAAAATTAGTTCATATAGGTTTTTTTATGTTTAATTAATTATTTTTTTTGATTTACTTTTTTTGATTTACTTTCAAAATTGAATCAAAAAATAATTAATTAAACATAAAAAAAACATATATGAACTAATTTGCTGATTTAGTCATTTAAATCAGAAAATCCATTCTGATTCATAAGAAGAAAGAAATAACGAATGAAGATTGAAATGCATATGTGTAAAGAATATTATATAAATACATTTAAACTTTATTCAATTTAAAATTTATATGTAAGATTAAAAGAAATATAATAATTTTAATAAAACTAAAAAAAGATTAATAATCATTTATATATGAATCACTTCAGATATAACATTTATAAAGTATTTTTATAATATATGTATATATTATCTTATCATCTCATAGTTACTCTCATGAATAAAAGAGTTCCAATATTTTTTTATGAGAGAGGACTTTTATGGGTAAGAATAGTGGAAGGCTACTGATAGCTTAACTTGTTATCAGCAACCTTCCACTTCTTCTTACCCATGAAAATTCTCTGGCATAAAAAAATTATTGGAAACCTTTTATTCATGAGAGCAGCTATGAGATGATAAGATAATATATACATATATTATAAAAATACTTTATAAATGTTATATTTGAAGTGATTCATATTCTTGCAATTATCTTTATATAATTATATAAATGATTATGATTAGTAATATCATCTCAATGCAATCTTAAATACTATGCATAACCATAACAGTCAACAGAATTGTCCATTTAATGATCTTTTTTTATATATGTAATCTTTTGATTGACCTTAAAAATTCAAACAGTTAATTGATTTGGAGATAAAATGATATTCAAGCACTTGGGCTAAATTTGATTCAGGAACCTTTGAATCTTAAACCATTATTCCTGTCCTTACATTCAAAGAAACTGAAGTAAGTATTTGATTTATAATTATAAGAAAAATGTTGCAAAATTAATTGGAGTTTTTTGTCTTTAAATTTTTATCAAATTAATTTAAATATTTTGTTTAAAATATATATTTTATTTTCTAATATATATATATATCGTGACAGTATTAGCAAGTTTAAATTATTTTGTCATATAAATATAAAATGTTGATATATATGTTAATATTTATATTTTAACTAAAAAAAACTGTACACCTTTAAAAAATCTTTTTTATATATATAAAATGAGTATAATTTAAGAGGTGATTAAAATTGTAATATTTTTTTTTATATTTTGGCTTGTTTAACTTAACTGTAAAAAAAAGCAAAAGAGAACGAAAGAAGATAGTGATTTTTCTTTATAAAAAAAAAATATGGATAAAAATACATATATTTTCAATTTTTTAAGTTAATTTTTAACTTAAGAAACATTTTCCCCACACAATAGTGCCACGTAGAGCAATCAATAGATGCTAGAAAGTTGAGTATTGTACTCCCTACTAAGTGCATAGATAAGCAGTGGATAGGTATTAAAATGCACAATCTTAGAACATCTATTGTTTATTAAAACTTGCACTAAGTGGCAAAAAGGACACAAGTAGATTTTATTTTTTTAATAATGTCATCTTCAGAATATATTTTTATTTTTGTTAATTAGAAAATCTTATAAAAAATTGATTAGTCATTTACCAAATTTGCTAAGTGCAGATAATTAAAAAATATTAAGTCTGTTTTAACAACAATCCCATAATTCTTTTTTATTGATTTAATTTTGTAATTATACAGTATATAAGGCAGTTCCAAGGTTACAATGTTAGAGAAGATTTTTTTAAGTTATTTATAAGTATTAACAATCCAGAGATTGTGTTATTCAATACTATGTGTGTCATAACCTTATAGATTAGTAACAAACACATCTCAGTGAAAATGACCAATTAAAAGATTTTGAATTATTCCCAACTATTCTGACAAATGACCTGAAGAAAGCCATAAAGTAAGACCTCTATCCTGAAGGTACTATTTTAAGAATAATGGAATCTGCAACTTTAGGCATGGAGAAACCTGATTGATAAATATTAATTTCAAAGTTTAAAGAATTTATCTGTACTATTGGCAACAAATTGGAACCTATATACATTGTTCTAAATGTTAATTTCACTGCTGTCTTTAAATGAAGATCTATTTAACTGAATCAACCTGGGAAAATGTCCAATAAAAATAAAGCTATAACCAGCAAGTTATAACAAAAATATGTAGAGTTTTAACAAGAGAGAAAAATATGTTTAAAAAATGCTGTACTAAAGAACAAAACAGAGTAAAGAAGGTACTTGGAATGTGTATTTATTTATATTTGTTAAAATATCTGTTAATTTCATTTCCTTTAATAATTTTGAATAATAAATCAGGCATATTTATTATTTCTGATATATACAGATATATATTTGCAAAATGATATTTTCTTTAAAAAAATCTTAAATCATCAAATATGTAGTATATATTATTATATATTTTGAAAATGTATATGGTAATTTAATACTTTTAATTAAACCATTTTTATTACTTAAATATAGTATTAGCTTTTTATTCTCAATTCAATATTTCTTCTATATATTCGTGCCATTTAATTCAGATTTTGAGCCTATATTTGTATAAGCTGAAAGAAGTCACATGTTTCCACTCAGTTAGAGAGTTTGGTTGTGGTAAATGTAAAAAATACAAATTAAAGCATAATTATCATGTCTAGTACCTGGAATACAAATGTTTATTCTCTCTAGGAATGTGTGTAGAGTTAAAGTATCTTTGTTGTTTTATTATACACAGATGTATACACATATTTAATATCATTTGATATGGTTTTAGTTTATATTCCATTACATATTTAGTAGCCTAATGTGAAATTGTATGAAGAGGGCATCCTGCATTTCTTTACATATTTGGAGCAACAACATGTAGCTTTCTATAAATATATTAAACTATTTATCCCCATACTGCATTTCTTTACAATATATACTTTTTATACATAATACATATACTTATAAATGTTTATGTATATGCAAAACAATAAGATTTATAAAACTTTTAAAAAGAAATAAACTACTGTAATTAAATTATGTTTTACAAGTTGAGTAAATGATTTTTACAGTACATTAAACGTGACTTTATTGCCATTTGGATTTTTTTTTATCTTAAAAAAGATATTTTTATGACATTTATATTTATTATAAAATAAAAAATAGAATTACAACTATCAATCAATAGATCTAAAAATAATATTACATTAAAAAATTCAAACAGTTATTGCTTAAATATATATTTATTGATGTTATGAAAAAAAATATAATTTGTATATCAAAATATATAAAAATTTCTATAGCCAAAGGCACTAAACTAATTTATTATAAAAATAAATTTAAAAACTCATGCAATTTTGTAGACTTATTAAAATCAGTAATTGGTAAATTAAAAACAGCTAATTATTTTTAAATGTTCCAAATACTGATCTTTTTCTTTCTTGACAAAGGTATGTTTCAATTCAAATGTATTAATAAATTATAAGTTTTTATTTTCTTTATTGCTATTAGATTTCCATTTGAGTTTATTGTTTTTATTATATATATATATATAATATTATGATATATATATATATATATATATATATTGTGCCCTTTTGTATGGGTCTCCATAAATTGTTATATCAATCTGTTTTAAAAATTTTAAATTTTAAGATATATTTAGCTATATGATGTTAATTTTGTTAATAATAATCTTTCAAAAAGTGTAATTAAAGTAATTTATGAGTGTTTGATATGTGAAAATTGTGCTGATGTTTGAGAGAGACGTTTCAATAAAGATGATAATAGTATGTGGTTGGGAAAACTGGCCATAATTAATACTGCATTAATAAATTTAATAAATAAATGTTTAAAACTAAAAGTTTTTAAAAAGACAAGTTAAAATTAAATGCATATGTTTATTGTTGATAAAGATTAATATTTAATAGGTGTATATAAATATTTTAATTATTAGTAGTACATAATAGAAGATTAATATTTGATTTTAATAATATCGAATTATTATTTTAAAAGTTGTTATAATATATTGTTTATTTTAAAAATATTTATTTTTAAAAAATGAAATTGTTAGTTTATTTTTAGATTATTACAGGCGTTTGTATCTGTGTTGTAAAACAGATGTTAGTTAGACACATACACACATGCTTGTGAGTTTTTAGTAAAGTTGCCAAAACTATTTTAAAATTCTGTTATAAAAAATTATAAGTATTATATTGGCGATCACGAGATAAAAATAAAGATAATTAATGTGAAACATTAAATCTGATTTTTAAAATGCTGTTTTTAAAAAAAAAAAACATAACGAATAAAAACAGACTTAGTTTGTTTATAAAAATAATATTATAAACGTTAAAAGTGAAATAAAGTAAGAAAGTATATTTTAAAAAATGTTTAATAGATTTGAATAAATGATAAAGATTAATTTAAGAATTTAATAATGTAATAAATAATAAATATTAAATAAGTCATTATTTATTTTTAATTCTGTATTGTTGGTAAAATATGTAAATAAGCTAGCAAGTTGATTGTTTAATTTACCAATCAAGTGGGAAGTTTATTCCGGTATAAAACCAAGGTTCAATTGTTCGGAGGGGATTATGATTGTAATTTTTAAAGTAAAGTGTGCTATTAGAGATAGCTAAGTAAAATTATAGACGCTCTCGTAGTCATTTTAAAAATTATAAGAGAGTGGTTTTAAATAATTTATAAAAAGTTTTACCGTCAAATATGCAGTGCTAATTTAATTATAGTTTCCTATTGATCGTCTCTATCGAAGCTCAATTTACTATCAAATAATCATGAAAACCTCGTATAAGGATAAAATGTATTGGAGACTTTATACTAAAAATATAACAAACGCTGGATTAACTAGGAGAATTACTAGATGGATAAAAGTAATATGTAGGACATATATGAATTTAAAAGTTAATTGTAATTAATTTTTATAAAGTCAAATATTTTAAAGAAAAAGAAATACTTCTTTATGAAGAAAGTATTTGTAAATTATAAATATAGGTATATATCTTAGTAAAGATATGGTAATTAACAGTAATTGTATAAATACTTGCCTTGTGAAGTCTTTGTGGTTCAAAAGACTAAATTTTAATAGTTTTAAAAGGCAAATAAATTGGAAGTTTAACTGGTAAAGAAATACCTATAAATAAGATTTGATATTAATAAGGTCTGAACGCTGGTCGTACAGAAGAATTTAAAATTAATCTTACCTAGATATTTGTTAAGGAATGCGCAAATAAAATATACGTGGATATCCAAGTCAATTAGAATAATTAAATAAGAATTTATAAACTATTGACTAATTCTAAAAAAAATAATAACTTTTAAATAATTTTTTCCTTAAAGAAATGAATCCGGATCCTATAAACTATTTTAATTTTATTTTGTTTATGGTGGAACTGACTTTTATTTTTTTTTTTTTTAAAAAAGAACGTTTTCATTTTTTATAAAAACTTTTAAAAACACGTGATGTACCGGAAAAGGAAGTAATGTTTGGTGAAAGTTTGTGCCTAGGAAAAAGAACAATTATGGGTGAAAGAAGACACCGTTGGATTTTATGTAATATGTTTTATTTATTAACTAACATAAATATTTAATTAATTATTGATTTGTAAAGATAGGAAAGGTACATTTACATTTTTTAAAAAAAATAACTAAATATTAATATAACATTTCATTGCATAAAGTTTATTTTTTTTATAATTATACGACACGTAATATTTTAAAGAATAATTGTTGAGTGTAAGTGTGAAATTATTTTGTAAAACTATAATCCTGGAGGACATCGTATGGTGGACTGTACATTAGAGTATCATTTATGGTAAAAATTATATAATAATAATAATTTGATGTATTTTGATATGTTTTCTTTAGATTAACCAAATATTATTTGATTGTTGAATGAATGTATAAATATTTAAATAATATACACGCATAAGATTAGTAATAACAGTTTTATTTTAATATGCATACTTTGAATTTATGATGTAAATTTAATACAACGTAATATGAGAAATCTAGAAACAATTATATGATTCTTTCGTGGATAAATTTTAATGTTTTCTGTTACAATATTAGGAATGAGATTTATTATATTAGTATAAGTTATTATTTTTCTTTTCAGGTTAGTAAAAGATATAAAAATTTATATTTTACTTTATTTTATTAGATAAGTTAAGTTAATTTTACATAGAAGTTTATATTTTGATTGAAGGTTTATCGGATATAGATGATGAGGTATAAGAGAGTTTGGATAATTATTGGTCATTTGTTTTCTGAAGTTGAATAAGGTTAAAACGATATTTTAGATAGAAGTTTATTAGGAAGGAATAGGAATAACAAGTTAAGAAGAGTAATAGTTTAAATAGAAAAGAATCATAGAATTTTATTTAATATAATACCTTAGAAAATCGGTAATTGTTGAATAATTTTAAAGATTATTTTAAAAGAACATATACGTATTGCATATTTTGGTAAGACATGTAGTATGAAATTACATTAGAATGAAATAAATAATTATAATCAATAATTATTATTGTATCACAAAGTTATATCAGTTTATACATTATTTGACATTGGTGTAATGCTAATAGTAAATGTAATACATATTAATACATTATAATATAAATAGCAGAAA
Source organism: Epiperipatus broadwayi (assembly GCA_028023455.1). Classification (NCBI taxonomy): domain Eukaryota; kingdom Metazoa; phylum Onychophora; class Udeonychophora; order Euonychophora; family Peripatidae; genus Epiperipatus; species Epiperipatus broadwayi. The sequence goes on along the minus strand of JAQFVV010001668.1, from coordinate 35,546 downwards.
TACTTAGGTGAAGTAGCATTTTAATTGTTAACGTTTGTTTATTTACATGTGCTACATTTTAGGATATTTTACATAAAATTTTCTTGTATTAATTGATGACAAAATGATATCTATTAAATTTTAAGTTCATCAACTTAATTAAATGTTGTTGATAAAACATCTAAAGAATGTATAAATTATTTATTTATGATTATGGAAATAGTAACAGTGTAAAAAAAACTTGTATTATTATTTTCTTATTTTATTTTCTTTGATTTTCACTTTTAATGTAAATAGTGTAAATAAGTTATTGGTTAAAGTTGATGTAAATAAATTTGTTGAGTTGTTTTAAAATGTGTCGAATTCATTATTTTACACCACAGCATTTGACAACAGATAATTTGAATAAACATAATATATTTGCACAATATGAATTTATTATTTTTATTATTTAGAAAGAAACACAATATTTTCTTAATATAATTTATAGAAATTGATTGACATTAACATATAATATTATGATGGTCAGAAAGTAATTATAATGCACAATATAAGAGTATAATATTATTTATTGCCACAGATTGTTAGATTATAAGAATTTAGTATATTTTAAAATTAAGATGCTATATGGAAATGAAAACATGTATATGATTTACTTATTTTCTTAATGATTAATAGTATAATAAAAATAGATAAGATTAAGTTATACACTAAAGATTATTCTTGTTAGTTAGTGTTATTGGAGTAAATTAGGTGTAGTTAGGTTTGATATTAAATCCCTTATCATTCTTATCTGCACGAATTAACTTCACTTCATAGTCTCATGATTTTAGTAAATACTTATTTAATTAGTAGATGATATTGAACTATATTAATTTTTGATAAGTTATGATAAATTTGATAAGATATAGTATTATAAAAATATATTAAGATAATTATACATATTTTAGTTAAGCATAACGATTTAATTGAGCTAATCATATTTAAGTTATATCATATATCGAGAAGTGAGGGTACAATATATAATATTATGATTCGATGTCTGTATTTTTAAAGCAATATACGTAATTATATAACTGAATATTTGTAAATACAGTAACTAAATAATTAAAAATTTTATCCACTTAGGAGCGCTTTCGATTATCCCAGTAATCTGTTTCAACTAAAGCTTTGAAATGCTAACTTTCCCACAATTCCGTAATCAAGGAATTGTGGGAAAGTTAGCATTTCAAAGCTTTAGTTGACACAGATTACTGGGATAATCGAAAGCGCTCCTAAGTGGATATAATTTTTAATTATTTAGTTACTGTATTTACAAATATTCAGTTATATAATTACACACACACACACATATATATATATTGAACCGGATTGAAATCCGATTCAATGGTGTTATTACAAAAAAAAGAAAATTATTAAGCTTTTAATTTTCATTAAATGTTTAAGGTTTAAATTTTCATTATTATTTAAAAAGAGTGTGTGTATCAAGATACACACGTGTTTATATGTAAAACGGATTTTTTTAAATGTTTATCGATTTATTTTAAAATAGTTTTCTTATACCGCTTGTTTTTAAATCCATTGGATTTAAAAACAAGCTGGCTAGTTAATTGCATTCCTGTTGCTTTTATTTTAATTATTGTAAACAATTCTAAAAGTGGAGATTTGATTTTTATGTAGTTGTTTTCGTTTCAATAATCCCTGGGTAGAATTCCTAGATTAGATTGAGCGGGAGATTAATATTTGCCCTGCCTTAGGCATAGAAATTGGACAACAAGGCTAGTTTTCATGGGAAATCGAGGAAGGTATAAATAATACTAAAAATTTCATGAGTCAGTCTATTCTATTCTAACCTAGAGAGATTAACAAATCACTTCATCAAAGTGATTTGTTCAGCTTCTAATTTCCAATATTCAGTCAGATTAACTTCAATGTTTGTACCATTAGCAGTTTGAACATTTAATCTTTAAAAGCAAAATTTGCAGTTACTAAAACAATTTTGCTTTCTCCGTGATGTTAAAATATACTGCTATACATTTGATAACCAACAAAATGTCGTTCTAGCTTAACTCAGAAGACGGACCCATGACTGCCAGCTTTCCTTCAATCCTGCAATGAACAACTAAAATAAACAAGACCCCACTGCCTCTACCTTGCTGCTGTCTAAGAACTTGAAATGAACTAGAATAAAAGTGTGCACTCTATGCGAACGTTGTTTTTACCGAAAGGTAACTATTTTATTTTAATTCTTCCCAGGGTAAATTAATTCTCATTAAATCTCCGCTCAATCTAATCATAAATATGTATTCTTAAATAATAGTTATACTCATATTTAATCTTTATTGCATTTTCTTATATTTTTGTAATGGGTTTTGGAATCTTAGTTTAAAGATTCCCAATTTGCTTTCAGTTTTGTTTATTGGAGAGTGATGGATGAGTTTTATATTTATATTTTTATGCCTAAAACTTTTTATAAATGCTTTAGTGGTCATGCATTGTAACTGCTTACCTGTAATTATTTAGTATTCAATAATTAATTTGAAAACACTGTGTTTGCGATTTCGCAAACTTCCAAAAATCTTTTGGCTGGCGACTTTATCGTCTAATTTTCCCGCATGTGGAGATTTCGTTTCTAATATCTCTAAAAGCGGAAATTAGAATTGTTCTTCTTTGTAATTTTATAAGTCATCAGCAGGAAGATAAAATTTATCCCTTTTTAAATTACAGGTGGCAATACTTTGCTAAAGTGTTTACAACTTTTAATATTTTCGTACTCATGTGCACTCTCCGATAGATTTATTTTTGTATTCATTACGTATGCTTTAAATTTATCAGAGCGTGTACTCAGAATTTGTTTGTAATTCATTTTCTTTTCTTTAATTACTGGGCAGATGTAACTGTTTTTCTAATTATTTGCTTGTCTCCTATTGAGACCTTTTATTATTATTTTTAGAGTAATTTTCGCTAATCGTTTGGCTGGGATTCACCAGTTTTAATTGTTTTCCTTCATTTTCAATCATGTTTTTCAGTTGTTCTTGAGGTGGATCAATCACCATTATTTTAAACATAGTAATAGGTGCAGCTCATACTGACATAAGGACATTCGGGGTCTGACTAAATTTTGGATCTCGAAAAGCTCGTTGGCGCTGGATTCTTTGATCTGTTTCAAGGGCGTATTGTTTAAATGTCTGAAAGTGAGGAGCAATGTTTGGGGAATCCTCTGCTGAATGAAATTTACTTCCTCCCTTTTTATAATTTGTTTATTAGAAGATCAGTCAGTCTGTCATAGCTTTACCTTTAGTATTTCTGGTAAACGCCTGAGTTAACCCTAGTTATTGCATCATAAATAAATTATATTTTATAATTAATTTTCTCTTAATAAATTTTTAGAATTTGTTTAAACTTAATTTGGCCGACATTTGTCTTTGTGCTTTTGTCTCAATTGTCTAAACAATTTAAGATCTCTTGTTTCTCCCTGAGTCTAGTTGGTGCAAACCATCATCATCATCTATTCTGATCACAGTAAACAAATTTTCCAGACACGTAGTGGTCTGGTGGCGCCCTCTGTATCAGAATAGATTGAGTATCCAGCACAATATATATATGGAAATATTTAATGTGTGGAATTATCACTTTATAATTACTCAATTAGAAAGCACTCATCCTAAAACAGTATCTAATGAAAGCCAACTGCACCAATCCAAGAGTTAAAGTGAAATTGTCAGATTGATTGCATTTAAAAGAAGGGACCCTCTTTTGGATGCCATTCTAGATCTAACATAGAGATCAAAGCAATACAGTTTACATTTATATGTGTATGAAATCAAAGTATAGCAAACTTTTAAATTTTCTTAATTATTATAATAAACCCTTCTACTGATAGGATATGTAATGTAATATTTTTAATGGACTTTTAAGATGGAAATATTTAATGGGTCAAGTTATCGATTTATAATTAGTCAATTAGAAAGCACTCAGTCTAGAATAGTAGCTACTTAAAGGGATTTATTATAAGTAAAAAAAATTGAAAAGTTTACTAAACTTTGATTTCTCACCTATAAATGTAAATTGCAGTGCTTTGATTTCTATATTAGGTCTAAAGAGATTTCTAAAATAAATGCTTTCTAGTTGAGTAATTATAAATGGATAACTCCACACATTAAATATTTCCATCTAAAATATCCATTAAAATATTATATATAACAATTTGAAATTATTTTTTATACCACTCTTAAGCTAAACCATAAAACAATTATTTTTTTTTGTTTATAGAAAAAAGAACACACACTTCTCTCTTTATCTCATTTTCTTATATACAAAGTTGTCTGAAACACATTAAACAAAAAGCATGAATTTAAATTGGTCATATTATTTATTTTGAAGCTATTCTTAATTGCTTTACAATAATAATTGGCACGTTTGATATCACTCACAATTTAAACATTATGAGTACAGATTTAAAGAATGAAATGTATAATATATCATATATCCAGTACTTTAATAATATGTAATACTTTTTTTTTAAAGTATAAGACATTTTTTTTTTGGTTTATAGAGAAAGGATAAACTAGTCATAAGAAAAATAATCTCCCAAATGTTACCCATCATTAAAGTACTGGATATAACTTATATCACATATTTCACTCTTTAAATCTGTATTGATAATATTTAAATTGAGAGTGATCTCAAACAGGTCAATTATTTTTATAAAGCAATTAAAAATAGCTTTAAAATAAATTGGCTAAGATGTGTGCAATCTTTTAGTTATAAACAAAAAAAATTCCCATATGCTTAAGCATATTTAAATCTCTAAACAAGCTTTTTTTTTTTTTATTTATGATAAATGCTACTACAAGAGAAGGCATTCAAATCATTTTTTTCTTGGATTGTTCCCATCCCCAGACCGGTTTCGACCTATGGGTCTCTTCAGTGAGGAGTTGGGACATTAGATCTTAAAAACCAACTCAAGCAAAGCATTTATCTAAAAGCTAATTGTTAGAAGAAGATCTGAAACTTTTAGACATCTACATGTCTTTAAAGTCAGCTCTCCAACTGAAAAAATCATATGGGCCTGAACTTAATTCAGATACTCCATATATTAGTAGGCTTAGCTCTTTAATTTAGCTAAAGCCACAACAGCAAAATAATAATAGTAATAATAACAAGTCATGTGACATCTGACTTGTTATTATTACTATTATTATTTTGCTGTTGTGGCTTTAGCTAAATTAAAGAGCTAAGCCTACTAATATATGGAGTATCTGAATTAAGTTCAGGCCCATATGATTTTTTCAGTTGGAGAGCTGACTTTAAAGACATGTAGATGTCTAAAAGTTTCAGATCTTCTTCTAACAATTATCTTTTAGATAAATGCTTTGCTTGAGTTGGTTTTTTAGATCTAATGTCCCAACTCCTCACTGAAGAGACCCATAGGTCGAAACCGGTCTGGGGATGGGGACAATCCAAGATAAAAATGATTTGAATGCCTTCTCTTGTAGTAGTATTTATCATAAATAAAAAAAAAAAGCTTGTTTAGAGTTATTAGCACGCTCTTAATTTTACATATTTGTAAGTGCAAGCTATATATAAGTCATGTGACATCTGACTTGTTATTATTACTATTAAGCATATTTAATAAAATATAAGAGAAATAATCTTGAAGTATTACATATTACTAGAATACTGGATATACCTTATATATATATCTGTGTGTGTTTGTACAAATAATTATAAACACTTTAAAGAGCTTGCTACAGGGAAAAATACACTATGGCATCCTTCAATAAAAAGTCAATAGAAACAAAATCAATAACAGACTAATCAAAGACAATGAAACTGACTTTTCTTCTTCATGTTACGTTTTAGCATAAAATAGTTGAATATCCATTTATATAAATTTTTTATCCTAAGATATGTATGGTAGCAAATATCTGAAGTTTTACTTTCCATTTTGGCAGCATTCATTTTCAAATTAATGTCACAATTAAAATTACACATCACAACTATACCACAAAAGAATAAACTAAATCTCTATAAAATGTGTTTTACCTTATAGAAACCATTAGCTTTAATAATTATGCAAGAATTACAAACATGTTTTCTTCAGTAAACCTAATGATAGCAACTTTATAAATTCAACTACAAATGTACATTTTAGTCTGAAAATCTGTTAATTCACAGTGCATAAAAAGAAACAATTACAAAGACTATTTGTACTAACGTTACATAATCTACTTCTTGATGAACAGATGAAACAAATTACTTTTTATAATATAATGTGTATTTTCTAAAAGAATCGTGCAAATAGATATATATGTTAAAACGAAGATTTGCACGGGTTAAATATATAAAATACATATTTTGCGGGTTCATCCATGTTAAAAACTTTTAATATTAATATACTGACGTTTCGACTTGGTCACACAAGCCATCCACAGAGTTATAAAAGGTAGAAAGACGGTTGCAGAGGCGCTACAATCACTGATTTGAATAAAATGTTAAAATTCCACCAATAGCAAAAAATGTTAAATTTAGGAATGTTTTTTTAAAAAAAGCCTTATTTCAAGCCCAAAATAGACAAAATAGGAAACAAAAAGATGATAAATCAGCTATTAGGATTTGTGTTCCATATGTAAAAGGAACTACAGACAGTATCGGACGTATATTAAAACGTTATAATATAGATACAGCATTTTCTGCTCATCAAAAGATCAGCAATATAATAACCAAGCCTAAGGATTCAATCCCTCTTGAATCTCATGGTATCTATCAAATCTCATGTAAAAATTGTAAAGCTTCTTACATAGGTATGAGTAATCGTCGCATCAGTGTTAGGAGAGATGAACATGCTAATGCAGTTAAACAACACTCATCATCATCAGCACTCTCACTCCATACTATATATTCAGGTCATAAAATTGATTTTTCTAGTACCAGGATCATATCCAGATGTAATAATCTCTACCAATGCAAAATTAGAGAAGCCATTGGGATACTTAAAAGGCCAGATTGTATCAATAAGCGAGATGATACATGCAAACTTCCTCCTATTTGGAAATTTTTTTTTAAAAAACACTCCTAAATTTAACATATTTTGCTATTAGTGGAATTTTAACATTTTATTCAAATCAGTGATTGTAGCGCCTCTACAACCGTCTTTCTACCTTTTATAACTCTGTGGATGGCTTGTGTGACCAAGTCAAACGTCAGTATATTAATATTAAAAGTTTTTAACACAGATGAACCTGCAAAATATGTATTTTATATATATCAAATCAATATTACAATATTAATATTGCCAACTATGTCTAAAGTCATTACCTGGAATAAAACATTTTTCTATAATATTTATGACTGTCTGTAAGAAAATGTACAAAATCATGTTTAGTTTCATTTAATACTTTTTTACTTAGCATTTTTTACATTTGGACTACTAAAAGCTTTGAATCCTGTCAACATCAAAATTGGATTTCTGAAAGCATGTTGGAATAAAATAATTCATTTTAATCATTATCTAATAGCCTATATGTGTACATAATATTAAAGTGGAACTTTTTTGAAGCAGGTATAATATTATTCTAAAATAACTTTATTAAAATAAATAATATATGTTTACAAATGATACAATTGGGTAATATTATTTAGTGAAGTTAAAATTAGCTTCATTTTATTCATCTCCTGGGTATGTGTTCATTGAGAATGTTTTTGGCATCAATAGAATAACAAAATAATTGACAATTTTTAAAAAAAATATTTTTTCCTCAGAAACAAGTATTAAATATTTAGAATTAAAATATCTGATAATATTTATGACAATATAAATTCTGAAATCACATACTATAAATAATCATTAACAAGGTAGACATACCAGAGTTATTTTAATAAACTTATAAATAACTTCCTCTTTCATACCAATACAAATGTTTCTAGTAAGTGTAACTTGTGAATTATTATAGTATGTACTTTCAAGGTTTATATCTTCAAAAAAGTTATTATATATTATAACCTTTAGTTTTGGTAGAAACTAAATGTTAAGTCAAATTTTATGTCAGAACATTTAAAAAAAATTTTATAGTTTAATTTTGTTATGAATAAATTATTGCTAGTAATGTATAATACTATAAATTTTTGCATATAAAAGTTATTATAGCAGAATGTTATAGATTTACAGTTGTAAAATAAATTTTACATGATTTAAATTCTAATAGTTTTAAACCTAAATAAGTGTTTGAATTGCTAGTCTTTCAATTTTAAACAGCTGGTAATTTAAATGATAAATAATGCATTTTAAATTAACATACTAGTTTAGTCATGATTTAATAATTTAAAATATTTTAAAAAGCTTGAATTGATTTTAAAATTAAAAACCAAGTTTAACCCCTATCTTTTGTTTTGCTGGTATTTAAAATTAAAGCTATAATATTTTAATTCATTGTAATTTTAACACATAATATTTTAGTTAAATATTTTATGCCACCTTTTAAGAAAAAAGTTTAATAAAGTTAAGAAAGATAGAATTTTAAAGTAATAAATAAATGATGAATAAATAAATAAATATTGCATTTATTTTAATGCTATTTGTTTTTAAAATATTCTTAAAACAATTTAAATCTATTATGAGAAATTTGTCTAGAATTAACCAGTAATAAATGTATTAAATATTATTTGTAATATTTGTTTTATTTAATATAATGTAATTTTCAATATATATTTTTATTTTATTCTGGTGTCTGTAATTATATTTATTTGCAACCAGAAAGTGTTTTTAATTAATTTGTAATTGTCTAGAAAAAAATTGTTTTTTTAACTTTGAATATTAATTAGATGAATTTTTATTTAACAACCTTCCCTGGTTACAATAGATCAGGATTCAAACTAATAAGGGAATGGTACAAAGGTTAAAAGGTTAATCACAAGTATTGTAAAATTATCACATGATTAATAGTACAAATAGGTGTGATTGGCACTGGTTCAAAGTCCTCAAACAGTTTGAAGTTTATTTTTGTTTGTAACAGTTGAATTTTAAAACTTCTTAAATTTTAAAAGTGTAATTTTATTTAAATTTTACTATTTTTCTAGCTAAATATGATAGGATAATTTAAAATAATATTGACATAATTATCTGAACTTAAACACCAAATGAACTGAAATTGTTATACCTTCCAGCTTTAGTGGTAGTATTATTTTATTATTACAATGTTTAGATTATTATCTTTTAAATTTCCAGCATTGAATAATTTTAGCAGTTATTGTTATTATTATCACTATAATTACTCAAGAACTACTGTCAATTTTTGAAGTCCATTTGAATATTTGCATTATGATTAAAGTTGTCACAGACTATTTAAATTTTTTATTGGCAAAAATGTAACAAAACCTATTGAGAATTTCTTGACATTTTTTTTAAAAATATTCATTTATATCAAATATTGTCAGAATTTATTTACCTAAAGTAGATTTTAATTTATTGTATAATATCTATATTTTTAATATGATAAATGTATCTTATCAGACATTTAAAATAATTTATTAAGTATACAAAATAAATAATTAAATTAATAATAATTTTATACTTCAATAAAATGTATTTGTGCTCATTTAAATAAAAAAACATTATGTTGTTAATTTCTGATAGCACAAATAAGAGAACCCACTTATTATGACTTCTATTTTTTCTACAAGCACATGATAATAAAAAAAATCAATTTGTAAGAATCTATTTGATAAATATTATGAAGAATTAAAAGTTATCATTTAATAAAACAAAATATAAAATCTATCTGTAAATTGACATTTTATTTAATGAACTTAAATTACTTTTTTACATTTTAATTATTTTATAATGCCTGCATCTCTCCATACTTCTTTGAGTGGTCCGAAGTCTCTGTATTTCTCTTCTATTAAGTGTCAAAGTCTCAGATACATAAATAATAACTGGTAAAACACATTTATTAAAAACCATCCTTTTCAAACATATTGGCATATTTCTTTTTAGTATCAAGTTATTTCTACCAAAAGCACTCCAACCAAATTTAATTCTATGATTAATTTTATCCATTATGTTTCCATATCTATTAATAATCTGACCAAGGTATTTGTAACTGTTAACTTCTTCTAACTCATCATAATCAATCTTTATTTTCATATTTTGAGAAAATCCATTAAACGTTACTTTAGTCTTTTTACTATTTATTTTTAGTCCTACTTTCCTACTTTCATCTGATAACTCCTGCAACATTTCCTGCAGTTCTAAAATTATTTGCAAAAACATCTACATCATCTGAAAAATCTAAATGACTTAAATAATCTCCATTTGCTTTCACTCCTTTAGCTTCCCATTTTAATCCACAAAATATTTCTTGCAGCACTGCTGTAAAAAGTTTTGGAGATATAGAGTCATCTTATCTTACACTCTTCTCAATGTTGACTTTCCCAGTATCATTATATAATCTAATTGTTGCTGTTTATAAATATTCTTTAAAATATGACAACATCCTGAATCCATACCTTGATGATCCAATGCTTTAATCACTGAAGAAATGTTTATAGAGTCAAATGCCTTTTTATAATCTACAAATCCAAAGCATAATGGCAACTCATAATCATTTGTCCTTTCTGTAACTTCTTTCAATACCTGGATATAATCTACTGCACTAAAATCACTTTTAAATCCAGCTTGTTCTCTTGGTTGGTGGAAATCCAATGTTCTCTGTAAACGAGTTGTAATTATCTTGGTAAAAATTTTGTATAAAACTGATAAAAAGCTGATAGGTCTATAATTTCTAATATCTTTTTTTTCACCTTTTTTAACTATTAATACTGCATTCTTCCAATCATCTGATACATCTTTATCATTTAGACATTTGGTATATAACTTTGCTAAAAAAAAATTTCTATTTCTTCACCTGCTTTTTTAAAATACCAATTATAATTCTATCATTACCTGTGGTCTTTCCTTTCTTCATACATTTAATTGCATGTCTCATTTCTTCATTTAAAATTCTGGGCAATTCCAAAAATGTAATAGATATAGAAGCTATGTGTACACATTTTCAAATTAATACTGTATTAATATACTTGGCTGTGGTATGACATTAAAATATGATTTGATTATCTATTATATTGAATGAAACACTTTTTTTGATTTTGTAATCATTAATGATGAAAATCTTTACTTAGGATATGTCATTTATAAAGTACTGTTTGCCTTGCAAGAATTCTGGATGAAAATGAAATATGGTACTATACAGTTTTTAATCATATTTTAATTTTATAATCAAAAATACAATACACAGCACTAATAAACTCTGTACTGTACAATTTCAGTATGAAAGTTGCTATTTTGTTTTTGGATGATATAGCATTACTAACTATCCTATGATGTCATCAGTCTCACAAAATGGTCACTAAAAAAATTGCTTTTTCAAGTTTGTTGTAGTGATAGTGAGTAATCGATTGTAAATCAAAACAGTGGGTACAAATTTGATGATGATTGCTATTGTGAATCTTTACTTAATGGCCATAACGTTGGTAAAAGTGTACAATCAACATAATGTCTTTAGATAAGTGAAATCTCTTTCTATCTTAACAGTAATGAAATTAATCCCACATTACAATCACATTTTATTTATTGGTAAATATTAATATTTTTGCCTAATTTTAATTTAGATTGTTATAAAAATTTCTAAATTGCTAGATATCCCAAATTCTATTCAATATAGGATGGCTATATGGGTTGTCTATGAACTGGTTAATTAAAAATATTCAATAAAAGTTATTTGAAAATTCTTAGCTACCAAAACATTTTCCATGTTGTACCCAGGGTCAAACTAAATCCATACATTAGAAATGAATTAAATATTCTACTCTCTTTCTTTCTCTCTCTCCCTCCCTCCCTCTCTCCCTCTCCCTCTCTCTCTCTCCCTCCCTCCCTATCTCTCACTCTCTCTCTCTCTCTACATATATATATTCATACAAATGTTTTCACAGGTTACAGATATAAAAGACAGATTTTGAGGGTTCATCTGTGTAAGACTTTAATTAGATATTCCAATGTTTGAACTTAATCAAACAAGGGTAGTGAGTAAAATTCAATGACAAGATAGTTCTGGTATATCTTTGTTGATGCAAATGGCATTGTTCAATCAGAATTTGTAATGATCAGGCATTTAAACCCTATAAATTCTGAAACACTTGCATGATGTGGTAAAATGTAAACTTCAAATTCTGTTGTAAAGTGAGAGTTCATGTTTACCCATGACAATGCACCAGCACCTAAGCCTTGAGTATGAAACCAATTTTAATTAAATTTAGCATGATCCAGTTTACTCATCAGCCATATTTGCTCATTCTCACTCCATTCAACTTCTTTTTATTTTCTCAAATAAAAAGATGCTTTTAAATTTATTTATTTTTTTTGCAACTTAGAAGTGGTGAAGACAATGATGAATGCATTTGTCATTTTGCAAGAGTTTTCAGAAGAATTTGAAAGGAATTCAGTTTGTAACGGTAAAAATAAATACACAATTTTTTATTACAACATTCCGATTGCTTTGGGGTTCCATCCCCCGTCCCCCGTTTATAAGACTGACTATTCTTGGTCAAATTTTTTTTTAATTTTTTGTCGAAATTACTTTAATACTGTTAACAAATAAATATTATTAGCATTTGATATTAAAGGCTAAAATAAAAATTACAAATGGGCAGTATATATTCTTTCTGTAGAAGAACAAAAAAAATCAGAAGAGATTATTTTGATTATAATGAAAGTAAACAATGAAATGATCAAATAAATAGAAAAAAAAAGACTATCAATGATGCATAAAATAAGCAATAAAGTATACATTGCATTTAAAATCTATTGGGTGTTTAAGTGTGTACTTAATTAAAAGAATATTGAATATAAAATTATCATTAGTGCCATTGAGAATAAAATTTGATTTATAGTTACTATGGCAACTATTGTTTTCTGTGTAAAATCAATAATTTTAAAATGTCTTGCATAAAATGTTGCAGTGGTAGAATGGCCCAAATTGGAGGTCGAGGTTTATGGCTCATGACCAGCTCTGTCACTTTCTATAAGCAAACATTACGAATCCCAAGTAATACATCTTTCTGTTATGTTTTTATTTAATTCTAAAATTATATATATATATATATAAAGTTTTGGCATCGAATAATTATGTTATATTAAGAGTGATTCTAGTGAAAGTTATATATTGAATAGAATAGTCATTTATTTATATAAAACAAATGGAATAATTCTATCTCCTAACAGTTATGACTACCATCATCATATTTCACTTAATATATAAAGCAATCCTCTGAAATTCATGATTTTAGTCGTAGCTATGACGTAAAAACTGTTTTAAAAACAAGAATAGCTTCTGTTGTTAATAAGTAAAATTATTCTATTTTATTAAAATAAAATTTTATATAAATTGATCAGTAAAATAATAGAATGCCTTATTGCTTTAAATTTCATAAGAAGTCGGATTTTGAATTCGAAAGACTGCCATTTTATTTTGCACTAAACCATGCAGAGCTATATAAATATTATATATTTATAAAAACGTTCCATTAGTTTTAATTCGGTTACAAATTTGAATGATAATTAAGAACTGAGAATAGAAGTATTAACTATTCAAACATTTTTAAAATTAAGATAATCAACCAACTTGATTAAAACGCTTTCACTAGAAGAAAAAAAATATTAGCTGTAAAACATTAATTGAGGAAAGCTCTAAGGAATAAACAATCGTCAGTTTTTAATGAACTGGACTTTAATTGAGTCTTGATTGAATATGATTATTGAGATTTAAGCCAAAAGTATTATAGCATTTAAATAAAAGTAAAAGAATATATATATATGTAAGAAATTCCACAGCTTACTATTACCAAATCTGTCAGCCATGATCTGGGTTCAAACCCAGAAAGGATAACTCGAACACTTTTTTCTAGTATCAATCACACTTAATTTTTTTTAAGTAATGTGCTTATAGATATCACAATTAAACATTCACTACAGATTGGTAAATGGATAATTAACTATTTTTCGAAAACAGGTTAGGTTTTACCTTTTTTAAAGTAATAAGTATTTTTATATCTGTTGAAAATGAAAAATATAATGCAATACTTGAGGACACACACATGCGGGCCAAAAAAAAGTAATTATTCACAGTCCCTTCAAAAGTGCAAATATTTAAAGAAAACACTGCAAATAAAAATTGTAGAAAACTTTCTATTAATAATAACAAACTATTGATTCATCACTTGTAAGAAGATCACATGATTATCAGACATTGGAAGTAACAGATTTGAGCTTGATTCGGGAATCTTTTAGCTCTTGCATGCAGAATAATGTAATAGAGATTTTCACAGCTTTTGAAAAGAAAAAAATGTAATACAATACATTAGAATATAGATTTGCAAAAAAAAAAAGTCATCAATTGAAATTAAAGGCATATTTAAAAGTATAAACATTTAAAGAAAAGTTTTTAGCAAATAAAATGTAGAAAAGTTGATTAATGCTAGTAGTCAAATGGTCAATCATTTAATAGAGAGTGTGATTATTGAACACTGGGAATAATGAAGATATACTTGATTCTAAATCTATCATTATTTCACTGTACTAAACAAGCAAAGTGAAAAATTTGTTTATCAAGATGAAATAAATTTTTGATTAATGAGTCAATTACATTCCAAAACAAATTTTTAAATTTGATTAGACAAAATGAATTTTGTCTTTCCTTTTATTTATTTTTTTAAAACATAAAAATATTTAACTATAATGCAAAATTTTAATTTCTAGTTATTTGGAAATCTGGTATAAAATATATCCTTAGTTATCTTAAAAAAAAAAAAAGATTTACTTTGTAATTTTGAAAACATGAAGTTATTACATGAATTTTATATCAATAAAAATGATACATTTTTAAGCATAAATTTTTACATACAACTTCATCTTTGGGTATTTATATTGTAAAATAAATATTTAAATGCAGTTATATAATATTAATATAATAATAATAATATCATATTGGTTATTTATATTTTTAACTTATTGTAATATTATACAAGTTAAATATTATTAACAATATTGCTATAAAAAATTTCTCACCAATTAATATGAATTTATTTATATATTTTTTTCTCTAATCAATCTGTCATGATTAATGATGACTCCTAATATATATATTTTTTGTATTATACAATTTAATAATCATTTTTATCTATCAAAAAACAAACCCTTCCATTTTTGTTTACTGCTTGCATAAAATATTATTAGTTGCAAAATGATTCAGCAGCTTTCATAAATGAAAAATCTAAACAATTTGTTATAACTATGTCTTTGGAAAAGATTTTTAATATACATTTTTTAAAAGTTCTTACATATGTGTTTGAGACTTTAATCCTTAATAGAGAGAAGTATTGCAAACTTTCAGATTACACAATCATAAGGAAATACTCATGCTCAGAGTTGAAAGTAGGGGCTGAAAGCAAAATATATGGATAAGAGAACAAATAATTATTATTGACTTTATTGAAAGAATTAAAAGCAGAAATGAAATTAGGTTGGACATATTAAGAGAAGTAAAAATAGATAACAGTTAAAATCTTAAACTGAATCCCAAAAGATTTTAAATGATTTAGAAAGAGATCATGAGTAGTATAGATAACTTTTCTGGATTGATCTGTAGAAGAAACGCTATGGATCAGAACAACTGGATTAAACTTGAAGAAGGAGATAGATAATTGTTAAAAAATATTTTTTGTTATGCAAATAAAAGGCATTGGGAGAATGGGTTAAATCTATAAATATGTTTTAAAATGCTCTTTAATACAGCTGTACTTGTAATGCCAATTTTGAGAACTAAATTTAATATTTTCGTTAATATAAACATTATCCATCTGCATTTCTCATTTAAACTATGAATTATGCTACTAACTTTGTTTTTTTTTTAAATAAATAATCATTTTTTAAAATCATTTCTAAATATAATATTATATTTTTATTTTTAAAATAATTTTCACAGAATTTTTTCAGTTTTGTAATAATAATGTTGATGTAATATAGAAATAAAACAAACTAACTCCTTCTTTTTAAAACTTGATTTATTATGACTATAATCATGAAAAAGGAATCCAACGTTTCGACTATTTTTTATAGTCTTTTCAAGGCACACTAAAATAAAATATATATACACAATAAATATCACATATTCCAAAAAAAAAATTAAATTAATTAAAAATTACAAAATATAAAATATATCCATAACCAAAATTTTCTTTTTTTTTTTACCTTATCTCACTCCCCTTACCTATTACAATCACAACTTAAACACAACTAATTCCTTTTTAAAAATTCTATATATATCAAATAAAAACTTTTTAATTAAAAACCTATTATTTTCTTTTATCTTTTTAGTGTGCCTTGAAAAAGATTATAAAAAATAGTCGAAACGTCGGATTCCTTTTTCATGATTATAGTCATAATAAATCAAGTTTTAAAAAGGAGTTAGTTTGTTTTATTTCTATATTAGATATATATGAACTATTTTGAAAAGAAGAACTGTGTGTTGGATATATTAAATTATTTAATGTTGATGTCTAATGATGATGATGATGATGATGTTATTGATAATAGTAATTTCTATAAATATATTTTCATAGTTATCTAATAGATTTGTTTTTACAAATCAGATGTTTAATACAATATTCATTTTATTTAAATTACAATTTTTATTTTTATTTTCCTGTTTGTTTGTTGCAATGGTAGTGCGTGATTGGAGTTTAGAGTCCACTAATCGAGCTTAGTTCTGTTACTTCCGGAGTTTGAATTTTCGATGAATTCCGAGAAAATAAAACTATTCAATTATTTCATTTGTTTAATATAAAGAATATCCACATGCATCAATATATATGTGCGTATTTATATGTATGTTTTTAATAATTCATTTTGAAATCAAACCGACATAAAGTAACGTTTGATTAAAAAAAGTGCTCTTTTATTTAATTACTTGAACGCAATGAATTAGCTTTTATTTGATGTTGTGTCTTATTTGATTTATTAATGTACTGTTGTTGACAAAGCTTCATAATAGTATTAACGGCAATTTCAGTAATAAGAAATCAAGTGAAAATTATTGTATATGTAAACATTGCAAGTAGTTAAATTTTTTCTTCTTTTTTTTTTTGTTTTAATTAAATTGAACATTACGAACAATCGAGAAAACCTAGATTAAATGATTTTTCTTTTTTAAATTAAAAATAGTAGTAATAATAAATAAAACAATATAAATTTAAACAAGAAGAAACCTATCTAAATAAAAATAAGTTAATAATGAAATTATTAAAGATGCTAGAATACAGACAAAATGTTATATATTTAAAACAGAACAATCGTTGATTTAACGAATAAATGTTGTATAAAGATCTATCCAGGGGATCAATTCACTCTTTACTTGGTTACATTAATCACTACTGCGTTTGAAAATACAAGTTAAAACATCATTAACAATATAGCTTGACCAAAGCTATATATGTTGTAATTTTTAAACTTTATTTCCCAAGCATATAAAAACGATGACCATAGATATTTAGATTTTTAACTGAAAAATTAGTTTAATCAAAGTATTCAATATTCATAAATGTAAAATGTTACCAATTCAATTCCCATGTAACCTATCATTAATCACGCCAGTTATATTTAAAGAAGAAAGGATAGTACTACCATCAGAAGTTTGTGTTCCATATTGATTTTATGCTATTACTATCTGTATTTAGGGAAGTAGTATTATCTAGTATAAGAAAAAATATTAATCTAGAATTAACAATGGATAATTCTAAACTTGTTTTTGTTATTCCAACAACAAGTGGAACTATGGAAATTACATAGTTTTATTGTTAATTTGAAAGAAGAAAAAAAAAAGAATTGTGTTTAAACTTTTTATGGTGATCATTTCTTGAACAAAGTAATTATTCAATTGAATTTAAATCAAGTACGAAATAGTGAAATTTTGCCTTAAGTTTAAGAAGTGGTTAATTAATAGATTTTAAAATACTTTTCATAAACCAATAGTAATATATGATAAAAGATTTAGTCATGTAAGATAAATTTAGAATATATCAGTTATACTTATCATAGTTGTATTGAATATCCAAACTATTGGAGTTAGCACTAGCTCTGAAAATACTATATCTAGAATTATCTATTATAAACTTCAGTAATCAATGGACACTAGATGAGGTCTGTAATATCTATATAACCATGCATATTAATTAGCTTAGATTCAAAACCTTAGAGTTTTTTTTAATTTCAAGACATTAGCTTAAATGTTTTTAAGGATTAAAAAGTGGTACTATTTGTCTCAGACTTATTGTTTTCCTTAGTTTTTCTAGTTTCTATTAATGTAAATTTTTTGCTCTAACAAAATTAAAACTGAAGTTAATAGTAAAAATTGTGTCTCAGGTCAATTTTTTTTTTTAAAATTCAATATAATGCCTGGAGAATCAACCAGTTAAAATACAAATAGTGTCCTTTTGCCTCAACATAATGTAACCCTACCAATTTTTACTATTTTTCTGACAACTTTCTTTGTTCTTACTAGATTTAATAGATTTAAGCTTTCAACTTTCATTTTGTTATTAAACCTTTATTATTTACCAGAATATAATAAATTTGACCTCATTCGATATATTTTTGTTTAAAAATTAAATAAAATTTAAAAAATCATATTTGATTTCTGTAATTATTTTAAAAAATATATTTATTCAAAACAAAACATAATCATGTCATCAAATTTTAGGTGGAGCCAATTCAATTTATAAAATGAATGAAATTGTCCTTGTTTCAAATTTGATTTACAAATCTAAACTAATTTTTTTTAATAACTACTAAGTCTATCAAATTATACTTTAAAAGTTTACAATTTTTTCATAATTTTTATGATATTGCTAAATATAATAAAAATCAGGTGAATGACCTCATTTTGTAGACAGCTGTTTTTTTCCATGATCATAATCTCTATAATAACATTATTTGGAAGAAAATATTCTTTTTTATTTAAAAATAAAACATTTCTGTAAAAAATGAATATATAAATAGATTTACTTTTCATTTTTAATAATTATTACATAATTATGTTACCAATATAATCAGAAACTTTTCAAAAAATGAAATTTTTATATCACCATAATATTTTCTTGATGACTGTAATATTTTCTCGAAGTGAACACACAAGGTTTGAGATTGTGAAATATATAATGGGTATCCATCATTGGCGGAGCATGCAATCATTTGTTGGACCAGCCATCTATTGACTGTTTTTGTATTTAAACATTAGAAAATAAATATATATGAATTTTAAAGCCATAAAAACAAAAAGCTTTGTAAAATTTTCAACAGAGGGTGAAAAATGCAAATTTAAAATTTAAAAAACCTGAAGCATGTCTCTAATGCTCCAAAAGTAATTAAGGTTAAGCAACTAGGATTACATTTTCATACTATGATGGAAATATACTTTTTACACATATTTTTAAATACAATATTATGCAAATAAAATAACAAATACACTTGAGACATTAAATATTTAGGTATATTATTTGTAATCTACTATAATGAATGCAGTAAAGAAAATATACCTAATAAAATTTTTTTATCAAGATTATAAATTTTATTATTTACACATTCATTTTTAAAATGAAAAATTTACAAATTTTTATGCTACAATTAATAATAACTGTTTCTTTATCCAATATTAATGTTGCCATAGCAAATTAAAATCAAACCAATTTTTTATTGCAATTGACATTACATAATATAATGAAATTTATTTCAAATTTCAGTAAATACAATATATATATAAGATTTCTCTTGAAATGCATTTATAATGATAGAAAGTGGTCTGAATTTGTGATCTGATGGATAGTTGTGTGGTTGTGTTGAAATGAGAGAGATACTTCGAAAGACAAAGAAATTGAAAATACATATCCTTAATGCAATGATAGTCTACTTAAGTTAAAAATGAAAACAAATCAATTTCCATCTTATATGAGAGTGGTGAGATAAATATATATTGAGTGATATGGAGATTATTGTGTTTAATGTCTTTAGCTCACACAAAGAATAAAGGTTGCTCACAAAATGTATGCATAATAGAAAAAGATAGTTTGAGATTCTGCAATATTGGATCATTGCAATATATAAATTTGAAATAAAAACAGCATTAATATAAATCAAACAAGTTGAATATATATATATATAGAAAATTGGATATCAATGTCATATGTTTCTGAGGCACATTGTAAAATTAAAAATATTTGAAATTTTTTAAAATTATTATACTATTGGTTACAGAATGGATGTTAATCTTAATAGAATCATTGACAACTATAAGAAAAAAGTACCAATGTTGGACCATTTTAAGATCATATACATGGTTATGTTATTAATAATATCTGTCTCTTTTTGTTTATTGTGGAGAAGAATAACTTAACATTTATAATTATATTTACAAAAAAGTTAAAAATGATTAAAGTTTAAATTTATTTGTTTATGAAATTATCAAAAAGAACTTGATCGTGTATTTGACCCAGAAAAAACAAATCCATAAAATGTGAAGAAAGAGCTAATCAAAAAAAAAAAAATATGAAAGAAGTAATACATTAGAAATAAAAAAAACAAGTACTAAATCAATGCTTCAATAATGTGATACTGTGGGATTGAAGATTTTCGCATAATTAAACAATGCATTGAAAAGGATATAAGTAAATCATTTTCTTCTTTAATTTTAATTAACAATCTTATTTGAATAAACAATTTAAAATATAAATAAACAATTTAGAATATATTAGTAAAATTAAATATTTGTTTTGCTTTAATTCATTATCACTTGTTATAAATACTGAAACCTAATCGAACGTCTGTTGATTATCGCGAAAAATCGTAAAATAGCAAAAACAAAAAGAAATGCACTCGCAGTTGTGCTTTCCGATTGAGACAAGGAAAGTGTGTCTACTCTATATTTCTTTTACTTTGACTTGTAATTACTCTAGACTCTTATAAAATTAAAAATATTCAATAAAATGATTTCTCGGGATTTTTATTATAATAATCTCTATATTCTTATTTATGTTTTTTTTAACCACAAAATCTTTATAACTATTGTTTTTTATTTCAAATTTTAACTATGAATAATTTAATATTTGTGATAAAATATGGCTAGAAAAAATTATATAAAAGGTTGAATAATAATTTATTTCAGGATTAAACTAAAAATACATGAATATAAATTATGTTTTATTTATTCCAGAATAGATAGGGCCCAAGGGTTTTTTTTACACACCATCTTATACAAAAATATTTCACGTTTCAGATAGCATTATTACAATGATGTATTCAATCTAGCAGAATTTTATAAGTGAGTTTGTGTTTCAAACATGATCTTTAATATTGTGATTTTAAATGAATGACGATACTTTATCAAGAATGATAAAAAGAAATATTGAAATTAAAAATTATTTTATTGCATAAGATAAAATCAATAATAAAGACAATAACATTAATAAAAATTATATAAATGCAATTTAACCACTCTAGTTTGAATACTTTTTAACAAAAAAAAAACTTTTTATTGTACATATATGTACACACAATCTTATATTTTGACTATCCTACAGTCTTCTTCAGAACTAGAATGTAATGAAACAAAAAAAAATACATAATTATATAAATAATGCCATAAAAATGTAAACAATATAATTAATAAAATAATATAAAAAAAAGACTATATTAAACAAAAAAATTTAATAATCAAAAAGTTAAAAAAGAGTAATTTCCCTGTACATATAATTAAATGAAATATTGAAAAAATAGAATATAAGATAAATACAACTGAAAAGAATGAAGAAAAGAAGAAAAGTAAAAATAGATATATAGGAATAAAAACAAATAATATCATAATGAATAAGTTTAATAAAATTATAAAGAAGATTAATAAAAAATGCAAAAAGATAATTAATATAAAATAGTTAATAAAAAAAATAGAAAACCTATTAAATTTAATTAAAAGCAATACATAGGATATAATAAAGATAATAAAGAAATAATTAATGGAGTATATATGGCAAAATACAAGCAATATTTAATAATTGGATTGATAACAAATATGTGGGAGAAAGTAAAAATTATATAAAAACAACGTTAAAACAACATATGACAGATAAATCACTAATATATATATATATATATGAAGGACACAGGACACAAATTTATAGAAAGTCCAATAAAAATATGAAAATAAAAGAAGCAATATTAATAAAAAGGATAAAACAAAAATGTAATAGAGAATCTGGGATTAGGATGGCATTAGTGCAAATACATATCTTAAAAAAGATATATAGAGGAAAATATATAAAGAGAAAATTACTTAAAAATAAATTATGGACTTACAAAAAAATATTTACATAGGAGTATAAATATGAATATATTTATAGATATTACATATTAATGAAATAAATTTATAAGGGAGAAGTATATAATAATATATAATAATAGTAATAAAAGTTGATGTGTATGAATAAAAATATATAAAAATAAAAAGAAAGATGTAATGATTTTAGATATAGTTAGCTTAAATAATATGTAATAGAGGGAGCTAGGTATAAGATGATTTACATATAAACAGAAAAATATGGATGATTTAGATGCATAAAAAATGTTAGGCATCTGTTAATTGAATGGAAATTTCTGAAAGCATAAAGGGTACAAATAATGAAGTTGTGGAAGAATAAATATAAACAAAGCAATTATATAGAAAGTGGGTTATTGGTTTTTATGCTGGGTTTGGGAAAAGATAAGGGGAATTTAGATATAAAGACCATGGAATTGACAAAGATTATGTTGTGGAAATGGGATGGAGCAGAATAGAGAAGATTATGGGAAAACATATGGTGTGGAATGGAAAGGGAAGGTAAAGTGGTTAACAGGTATATCTGGGCATAATTGCTGAGAGATTTCTGATTCTGTATAAGGAGAGGTCACAGTGCATTACATCACATCACATCAACATTTTAAAAAAATTTTGTTTTTACTTTTAAAAAATTAAAATAAAGGTGCAAAAGTTGATTATAATATTTATGGTTTTTAAATATTAAAAAAAGATAAATATATAATATTATTAATAATAGAAGAATGAATAAGAAAATAATAGATATTATATGATTTAAAAATTAAAAAGTATTCTTAATAATTAATGTGGGAATAATAAAATTAAATTTTAAGTTTATAAGAAATAGAAATAATTGGGGGATTATTAAAAACATCAAAAATGAATAATATATTTAAATTAATAGTTGTTCATGAATATGTATATTTACAGTCAGTTTTATACATGTATAATTTATAATCATTTTATATTTATATTGCATATTTTATTTTATATTATCTAGATTATTTTAATTTTTGTTTGATTATATTTACATTTATTTCAATTTTATTATGTTTTGTTATATTTTATGTTTTAATTTTATTTTTTTATTTCTTTATTATTTTCATTAATTTTATTGTTTACATTTTTATGTATTATTTATATAATTATGTGTTTTATTTTATTTCATTATATCATAGTTCTGAAGAAGACTGTGTGACAATTGAAAAGTAAGATTATTTGTACATATAGGTACAATAAAAAGATTTTTTTGCTAAAAAGTGTTCAACATAGAGTGCCTAAAGTGCATTTATATAAGATATTACAGCAAAATAAAGGAAGTAGTAAATTTGGTAATAGTTCTGAAAAATTATATAATGAATTTTAATAAAATATTACTACCCTATTTACTTAACTAATTCAAACTTAGAATTGGTCAAGTATTATATCATACAGTGTTGTGAAGACAATCCCATTTAAAGGAAAAGGTTGTATCAATCTATTATAAAATAATCCTCAATTTAATATTGCAGAACAGTGACTATTACAATAATAAAAATTAAATGTCTTATGAACATTTTACTTGGTTTATTTTATCAAACTATCAATTATTTATGAACCTCACAAATGTTATTTTTTATAAATTTACACATATACACTCCAATGCAATTTTTTTATATAATTCCTCTAATTTTCTAACAGTTTTGGCTGTCTTGCAGTCTTCATCAGAGCTACATTTGAACAGATAATCATATAACCATTATTTTATATACCATACCAGATGAAAGATTTTGGTTTTTCATATACTGACCATAAAGGTGCCACTAGTCCAAAAATCAGAACTAGACATATATTTTAAGGATGGACAGGATATACAAACCTGAATGTGCTGGACTAGCTCAACTAAGCAAATGAGATCTTATGTTTTGTTGCAATTGGAAAGGTAGCAACAGAAAATAAAATCAACTAAGTAAAAATGAATAAATATTTTATTAGTAGTATGATTAAATAAACAAATCTATATAACAAGCTTTAAAATCCATTTAAAACATACTACTTGTATGTTCATTGAAAAATTAAAATATTTTAATATGGTTTAGAGAGCGATTTCCTGTGTGTGATATATTGGAAAGAGTGCAGAATACAGATAGTAGCAAAAGTAGTAAGTATACAGTGATCTCACACAAGAAAAAGGCGATTAGCTTTTTGCTTATAACCCATAGTTATAAAAAGAATAAATCTCTATACTTGAGATTTCTGAGTGTTTATGCTGAAACAGAAGAAATGCAAAGGTAGCTTTTAAACATTAACTAAAAAAAAGCATTGAAAGTTATTACTTTCAATCAATTGACCTCACTGTGAGTGAGACAGGCTAGGAGCTCATGATCTACCTATTGAGAGGGTTAAAATGATCGAGTGTATGTGCCCCTAATAAATGAATGGGAAGCTTGAAGGAATAAAACTAAAGACTATTATATTTTGTAATAGTCTATTATAAATAATAATAGTTTGATGACATAAGCAATACTAATAACAAAATGGGTCATGAGCCAGAAGCTAATTAAATTAGACTGTAATATCCAGACTGCTCTCTATAATAAAAAGGAATGCAAGATTACAAATAAAACTATTTTACATTACTTACTAAGACTTTAATGAAACATACAGTACAGGTTTGAAATTAGCACTCATTTAAAAGGAAAATATCAATGCACAGAAACCAAATTACACAAAATAAAATAAAAATTTGAAACACATGTATATTTAAAGAAAAAGAAAACAAATCTAAGACAATAAAATCATTTAAATTGTAGAATGTAAAGTACCTTAACAAATTAGTTAAATGCTAGTGCACTAATCTTGTTGAATGTGGTCTTTTGATCTGGATTAACTGATGGTAGACTTGGGCAAATCAGTTAGTGATTTCTTTGTGTTGGTTTTTATAGGATTATAGGAGTTAATGTAGGCACAGGGAGCACAAACCTGTACTGGCGAAAAGCTTAGCACATCATGGTAAAAGAAAATATCCTTGCGGTAGTAGATTTAGTGTTCATTCTAAGTAAAATAATTGCCAGATCAGCTTTCTTTCAGAATTTGCAGGAATCATTCTCTCAGAGTTATTTGGCAGGAATAGTTTATGCAAGTATCTCTCAGAGTTGGTGCAACTATATTACAATAACCTGATAAGCCTTTTATAGCTAAATCTCCCATATCTGAATCAATTACAAAACTTTTTCTTTTTTTTAAATTAAAATTTATAAAATTCTTCTAGCTAACAATGGCTATCTAATTAAAGAAAATAAATTGCCTTTTACAGATCTAGGGACTAACAAATGAAAAATTCTTTTTTTTCTTTAATTATTCACTCTTATCAATATAAATCTTAAATCTGAAAAGCAATTTATTATACAATTTACTTTTACATAAATCATAAAAAAAAAAACTTATCTTACTTTTTTTTTTTTCCAAAATTAAAAAACTAAATATAGCTGTGGGGCTAAAATATAATTTCCATGGGCATGCATATATATTTGTATAAACATAAAAAAAAAAAAACTTTTAATCAAGTTTTATAAACAAAATCTAACTTATTAATTTATTTTTAGCCTTGTAACACTTCAGCTTTGTAATAGTGTTTTAAACATCCATTACAATACATATATATATAAATATGTATTTTACATTATTATTCATAAGCATATTTTATTTTTAACCCCATACTTTTACTTCCCTTTTTTTTTTACTAATTATTATTTTTTCATTATTTCTTTACTATTTCTACTTTCTTTTTACTTTTTATTTTTTATCTTTTCTTCCTATCTATCATTCTACATTACTCTCTAATATGTCATCTTTTTTATTTTACTTTTAATACCTATTCCTTCCTTTATATTATTTATCTATACTTATTCTTTTATTAATAATTTTTATTTCTATCTTTATTCCCTTTTATAATTCACTTATTCATTTTACTCATCATTTGCATAACATTCCCCCTTCTTTTTAAATTTATAACTGACTCTTTTTCAAAATTGTTAGCCTCTTTTTCATATATTCCTTTAATACAACTCCCTCTATTATCAATTTCTTTAACTTTCTATCCTATTTTTAAACTTTTTATTTTCCAAAACTTTATATATATACATTTTTTTATTATTATTAATATTCCTATAAAAATAATGTCTTTACCCTCTCATCTCTATTTTAATTTTGTTTTATCTTCTTAATTAATATAGCTTCTTTTATTTTTCTATATCTTTTTTTACTAGTATATCCAATCATTTGTATTAGTTAAGAAGATAAAATCAAATTTAAATAGAGATGAGGGTAAAGACATTATTTTTATATATTAATACTAATAGAGAAAATGTATATATATAGAGAGAGAGATAGTTTTGTAAAATAAAAAGTTTAAAAATAGGATAAAAAGTTCAAGAAATTGATAATAGAGGAAGTTTTATTAAAAGAGTATATGAAAAAGAGAGAAAGGATTTTGGAAAAAGAGAGAAAGGATTTTGAAAAAAGAGCCAGAAGTTTAAAAAGAAAGGGGAAGATTATGCAAATGGTGAATAAAATGAATAAATGAATTATAAAAAGGAATAAAGAGAGGAATAAAAATTATTAATAAAAGAATAATAAAGATAAATCAATAGAAATAAAGGAAAGTAATTAGATTTATAGGTATTAAATGTAAAATAAAAAGGTGACATATTAGAGAGTAATGTAGAATGATAGATAGGAAAAAAGGGTTAAAAATAACTAAAAAGAAAGTAGAAATAGTAAAGAAATAATAAAAAAAAATAATTAGTAAAAAAAGAGGGAAGTAAAGGTATAGGGTTAAAAATAAAATATGATTATGATTAATAATGTAAAATATATATTTTTATATGTATATAGAATAATAGTTATATAATTATATGTTTAATTGTTGTAGCTCTGATGAAGACTGCAGGACAATTGAAACTGTTAAAAAATTAAAGAAATTATATATAAAAATTGCACTGAGTGTATATGTGGAGATTTATAAAAAGTAATATATATGAATATATGAAGAATGCAAAAAAGTAAAGTAGAAGATATAAGAACCTCACAAATAATGATATTTTCATATTTTAAAATAAGCAAGTATAACTCATTGCTTTGTAGACCTAAATGATAATTTATCATAGTGGGCTTATTTATTTTTACCTTAAATTTCTTTTCTGGATTCAATTTCAGGCTTTAACTTCAAGAAGGGGTTACTTCATCAACACAAAGTTCTATAAAATCATTAGGCCATTTTATTATACTCTAGATAACAGTAAAAAATTAATATTAATAAGTATGAGTGATATATGAAATAATTCCTTATGGATTTACACATCTACATATTTTGGTGAAAACCATTTAATATATGTTAATTAACTACTAACATTTGTACAACCCTCATTCACACATAAATTATGTTTAATCCCATTCAATCTTAATGCCAACCATAATATAAAATAAAATCTTATCTTTTACATGACTAATAAAACACCTAAGGAAAGCTTTATTTAGATTTGCAAAACATTATGATATGACTTAACTAAGAAATTAGAAAACAGAAAATATATCGAATAATCTATCTAATTTACGCAACTTTTCATTTCACTGTAAAAATATTATCCATTCTGGAACTGCATAAAAATATAAAATTCCATTTAATTTGATTACTAATCCAACATAATCCATTTTTAAACTCACTGATAACTTGGTCATTCATTATATTCTATATTCATTTGGAGGATCCACAATTTATAAGTACCATTTGAAATATACCTTGGTAATCCATTGTCTTATTGAATGTTATTCACATATTGTGCATAGATAATCCTTAATGCAATTATTTTTAGATATTAAACACACATTCATATCATAGGTAGTGGTTAATTTGGGTGTTGAGAACTTTATTAATTCAAACTATAAGATTAATTCATTTATTTTCGATCTTTAATCTATTAAATTACTAATTATGATGTATTGCTGATAAAGCAAAGTTTATTATCCATTAGCAAGAATAATGTTTCATTTTTTAAATGAAAAGTCATTTCTGAAATACTAAGTTTGTATGATGCATATTTGATTTTAAAAGTACTATTATTTAAAATGTTTTCTTTTAGAATTGAAGATAAGAAAATCAATTTCATTTTTGTGACACTTAGAAGTAATCTTCTATTTAGCGAAGAGACTAATTATTTTTATAATCATTTATGGAAAAAATATGCCCAGCAACTTGTTTTAAAATTTAGAAATACAATTCTTTCAAAATATATTAGTTATTAAACATAGGTATTTCATTGAAGAAAATCAAACAATTTGTTAATGCTGTGCCAACAATTCCACCACTCAATTTGTCTATTTTACATTTGCAGTTGACTATAATAAATGAGATTTCTTGAAATAAAAATTTTATGAATTAAAATGATGGCTCCTTCTTGTTATTTAGTTGTGGTTTATCTCTCCTCTGGAATTATGATAAGAAATTAGATGCCTAGCCAAGCACCTACCTTGTTAAAACTTCAGCCTACCATCATATTCATGAAAAAACAAAATAGTTGTTTAAATTATAATTTAGGACTGGTTGTGGTACTACAAGCTATGAAAATTTTTCTAGTCTGACTTTTTTGAATTTTATACTTTAATACTGATAATCACATGATGTCTATGATGACTACATGACTTAATATTCTTCATCATACATTGGGGTTTTGCTATAATTTCTGCCACTTAAAATACTAATAAGATTTTGAAAAACAAAAGTGATAAAGATTTTCAATTTCAGATTTACAGACAAAATAATATTACAAATATTTTATTCAAATAAATAAATTAGAAAATTTCAAATTTCTCTCAGATATTTATTCTAAACATTTTTAAGTTGAACTTTTAAAAAATAATTTATATTTTTAATAAACTAAAATCAATCTTTGTTAAATAAAGTTTTAAATACTAAAATATAAAAATCTTCCAGTATAAAAATCTTCCAAGTACACATACTCACACATTACAAATAAAACATAATAATTATTTATTTTTCCTATAATTAAAATATAATGTATTTATAATCCTAATATCTATTTCTATTTTTAAATTATTAATTGTGTGCAGTACTTCTTTTGATTTATATAATCAACAATTTTATTTCTTAATAAAAATATCAAAAAAAAAAAAACAACCTATTTTTTTCATACACAAATTTATAAAAGTCTACCCTAAAAATCATCTTCAAAAAATACTTAATAATTATTATATTTCTTATAAACATTTATATTAGAGACTATTTGAATATAATAATAACTATATTTTATACTCTTTAACAAAATAAAAGTGATACATTTGCTTTACCATGAAACCAAATTAATAAAAACTAATAAAAATTTTATAGCCTTTAAATCAAAAATAGCCTATTTACAATGTAATTGTAATGTTATAATATATAATATTGTTTTAAACTTCATTAATTATACATAATATATTTTGTAAAAATATTTTCATATGCATATCAAAATGTTGAAGAAAGAATAACTACTCAATTGATAAAGCATATCAACATATACACCTGGGTCTCATTTCACGCAATAGATAGGTTCCTCAGAAAACACATGCAAATGAAATCACACAAAAATAGACATAACTTACATTGCAAAAGGGGAGATGTGGTCTGTGATTTTTCAAAATTCGCATAAAAACAAAGCACTAATGTAAAATTACTTTAAAATTCACGCAAAAAAAAAAATAAGGAAATAAAATATGACTAATAAAAAATTTCAAATTTGAAAAAAATTGATACAAGACAAACTTTTTTTAACTATAATATTTAATTTTATTCAAAATAATATATTTTTATGCAGAATTTACAGTACAGTAATTTACATTTTTTTATACACATTTTAATTATTATTGCTATTTGTTGGAAAACATGTTCGTTTGCAAACTGGTAAAAAATAAAATTCTTCACAAAAGGAAATACAACTAGCACCAACTTCACACTCATGTTGTGTCAATGGTTTTCTGATGACAACATAATTAGTAATTAATCTTTGAGATGATTTTATTAACCGTTTGAATGCATGAGTCATCAAAAAACAAGAAGATTTGACATCACTCTAAATCGGCTACTTTTTATCCCACGTATACATATTATATGTCATTCGAAAGAAAATCAAAAGTTCTGTAAGATGGTGCCCTCTTCAGAATTATTTTACAAGTAAAAAATCAATAAAAATGACCATATATGTCAAACAAAACCAAAGCACCACCTCCTCACCACCTTTTCTTGAATCTTATTGGCTGTCCAACTTCTGTCAAAAAGAGAAATGGCTGCCAAAAAGTAAAAAGTTACGTTCGTTTTGATTTTTATTACGAAAATGATAAACGAATGTTTACAACATTTTAAACAATATTTGAATTGAATTACAAATTATTATTGATAAAATAATACTAAAAATCAAATTATTTTAGAAAAATAGTTAAGATATTACCAAGAATTATTTATTTATTGCTACATATTTATCATAACATTAAAGTGAAAAAAAAAAGATTGTGTCAGCAATCTCTTTTGGTTGGTTGAATAGCGGTTACTTTTATTTCACCGCAATTGAATATTTTTTAAATTATAAATCAAATTTTATTTTTGAAAAGACTTTCGTTTGCTTTCGTAATCTGAGAATTTAGTAATATACTTTTTACAAACGAAACTAATGTATTTATATTATTAAAAGTGATCTATTTTAACAATAGATTTTGTTAAAGTTGTGAGTTGGCCAATTAAAAGTTTTGATTTTTAACTCATTCAGCCAATTAAATAATAATCGTTGAAAGGGTTAATTATTTATGAAACTAACAACTAAAAATTAAATTCTTATTTTTGTCTTTAATTTTCAATTCCATTTAAAAATCAAATTTCACATCACATTAATTTCAAGTCACCGTAAGTAATTTTTAAATTGTTAATTACAATTAAAAATCAGATTTTAATTTTTAATTGTCAAATTTAATTGTGCCCACTGCTATTACTCACCTCTTAAAAATAAACTTGTGGTCACTAAATGATTAATTTACGTTCTTTTTTAAATTACGTTCTTTTTTAAATTACGTTCTTTTCTAAATTACGTTCTTTTTTAAAAAGCAAAAACAGAATGTGATTTAAAATGCAAAATTAACATGCACAATGTTAGAACAAATTTAAATAATAATCTTGTAAAATTTAATGTGTGTATACATAAAATGTGGAAATCATGATTTTAATTTTATTATTGCATAAAATCTTACTCTTATAAAGCACTGAAAATATTGAAATTACTAAGATGAAAGTCAAATTCTAATAATGTGCTATTACTTTCAATATAACATAAGTGTGTGAAATTTATTATTTAAAGTGATAGCGCATTATTGGAGTTCGACTTCCAGTGAAACATGAATCGTGTAACTTCAAAATCGTGTTAAATAAGACCATGTAAAAAGAGACCCATGTGTATATGCAAATATTGTAACAGTCAGATTTGTACATTCACATAACAAAAACAAGAATCAAGGTAAAATACACTAAAGTTAATTGGAATGGGATTGAGAGATCCCAGCTCCAAGCAAGCTTCAAACCATTTACCAGTGCTCCATGGTTTAGAATCTTATGTGTGATATTTCTGAGGTTATACATGGTCTTAATTTGATTCATGAGTCAGCTCTGAACAGGGAAAGACATGAGACCCTGATCATAATCACACAAGCAAAATATATAGGTTAAAATAGACTACTAGTACACTAAACTTATGATAATATCAATATTTAAAACTATAATATATATTAACATATTCAAATAATAGTTCAATTGGAATTGAATTACAAGTAAAACATATAAAGATGAGGTAAATTTTAAATAGGTTTATTATAAGTAATAGAACAGAAATCAAAACAAAATAAAATAAAACACATAGGTACTGTTTGGTGCACTGTACTATGCTGCTAGGCAATGATGCAGTACCCATCAAGAACCATACAAGTGATAAGTTTCTGTGGAAAAATGGAAGAAATTGCTGTAAAATACAAATTACAAAACACATCCTCCCCCTGCATGAAGAAATCGACCAAAAATAAGTAAAATACAAATTACAAAAACAGAGATTGATGAAATATATAAAACCTACCCCCCCCCCCCACATGAAGAAATTACTGTAAAATACAAATTACAAAAACAGAAATTGATAAAATACATAAAAACACACACACACACCCACATGAAGAAGTCACTTAAAAAGTAAATAAAATACAAATTTCTAAATCACAAAGAAAAAATATGGATTGCATCATATTAAAAGTTGTAAATATGTGACATGATAGACCTCTCACATTAAAAAATATAATCACTTGGCAAAATGAAATATGATGTAAAACGCAACCCCCCTGACTAATTTTTAAATTGGATTTATAATATCCAAAAAACCCAAGTACAACACACACACAAAAAAAACCACAAATACTTACAAAAGATAGACATCATGGGCAATTTGAAATCAGGCAAAAAGAACATTCAAATTTTGAGGCTTTTGGAGTAAAATTATTTAGAGAAACTTCTTCAGACAGATTTCAGTATACTTAACTAATTATTGCAGAATAACAGCAGGCTTAAAAAAAAGTTGAAAAATGAAATGTGACAAAATAGGCCTCTCACATTAAAAAATATAGGCACAGGCTTTAGCAAACAATTATTTAAAGAAGATAGTTCCACAAAATATAACATCCCAAATTTTCATCATTTTGAGTAAGGAAAGATGGTAAGACACTATATCTACTTAAATTTCAATGCAGGTTTTTGAAATGTTGCCTGAAAGTTTGTATACGTTTAATATTATATTCATCTACATAAAAAAAAAAATCATATCAGCACTGTCAAAAAAAAAAATAATAATAATCCCAACAAATTGTATTTCTAGCACTCCAAAATAATTAATATGTCATAATAAAACTAAGCAGGTATTTCAAAAGACTAGTTCAGTTACATTTTGATTAAATTTGTCAGCCCAAGCAATTATATTTTTCATGTGAAGGGTCTATTATGTCACATTTCATTTTGCCAAGTGATTATATTTTTTAATGTGAGAGGCCTAGATCCTTACTATAATAAAAAGAAATCTTTAGAATCATAATTTATAATAACAAAATTGCAAACCATAATAACTATTTGATCCATATAAAAAACTAAATCAAATTATATCACAATGCTCATAAAGTGATTGGATATTATTCTCAATACAATAGGCTTTCAAAACAGCAGGCTAAAGCAAGCTAAATAAGTGTTATTAATATCTATTAAGTTGAAGATATAAATTATGATATCTTTGCTAAAGAATTAGTAAAATTAAATATGCTCACTGTTTTGAGACATTTGGCAAATTGATAATCTATCAGAACAGACATAATCTTAGAGTTTACAAACGTAATATTACAAGAACTTGGGCAAGATTTATCAGAGGTTTTATCTTTAATGTAGCTAAGAATTTTCAGAATTAGTTTAGAATCTTCTTTTAAATTTATAAGTTATAGCTTTAAAAGATTACAGTTTGAACTTCATTTAGATCTTTCTGTGGTGTTCTGGGAAGTTGTTACCTAACTTCTTGTCAGCAGCTTGTTTGTTGGTACTTCTGGGTAGTGGGCATGATAGAAAATCTTGATCTTCATATAGGCAGTATTGTTTTAGTTGTGGTCATTAGCATGAACATCTCACATCTCTCTACTGATTATGTGTCACTTCAGTATGTAGGATACGGATAGAGATCACCATTTCCCAGGCTTGGAAAATAGTAATTCTTGCCTGTCCTAGTTCATCTTTTGAAATTAAAACCAGTGTAAGGAATACTAGCTGACGCTTCTTAAAATTATTACGGTATATTTTGCACAGCAAAATCTAACCTATTTATACTATTCTGGGATCGAACTATAATCTTAACAACAAAATTATCTTCCATGAGCTAATCCATTAACACCTTTTAAAATTTGATATTTAAAAGTATAAAAATAACTAATCCTTTGTTTTATTCCCTGAACAGGATGTTTTTACTAGATTCAATCATTTGCTTTTCCCTTAAGATTTAGCAATAGTTACATTTGGCTAAATCTTGTTTACAAGAAAAATGTATTTTTGACAAACATTTATTGTCTTCACTAAAATTTGCATTTCATCATCTCACTATTTTAAAGCAGGTATTCATGATGTGATTTTTATTTACTACTTATTTTAAATCAAATTTCGAAATTATGTGAAATAATATGATGCTATCTGTATTTTTATATTGGACTATTTCCATCATCTAATATGTGTGTTGAATGTCTGCAGAAAAAAAATATGATGCTATATATGTATCATGGTAATGAATGGACTACACATACGTAGATGCAATTTAAGTCTATTAAAATACAAATTGACTTTTAAAATGAAATAAACTATAATTTAAAGTGCATTTTACTTGGAAATAAATATCCTGCTATAATATACCTACACCACTTATATTACAGACATTTATTTTTACACACACACATCACACCCACACACACACACATATATATATATATATATGCAGCAATACATATACAATCATGTATGTGTCTTAAGATGGATACTCTTTAAGGGTTAAATCTGGCACAGATAGAGGTGTAAGGGAAAATAGGTAAAATGTATATGATGGAAAAATATATACCATTTCAATATATATATATATGTGTGTGTGTAAATTTTTATATAAATGTTTATATAAATTAACATTAAAATTCAAATAATTTTTATCAAATTCATATTTCCTTTTTACTTATATCACTATCATCATCATCATTTTATTCAGTTTAAGGATTTATTCATTCATAATTTTTTTTGAGAATATGACCAACCTAATTCCATTTTAGTTTTTTAATTTTTTAATGATGTCAGTTATACCTATTTGTTCTTTTATATGTGTATTTTGTTTTTAACTTCTTTTTGATACTCCTGGCACAACTTTATCTATACTTTGGTATATAATCCAAAGTTTTTGTATTGTATTATTTTTCATTTAAGAATCCAAATCTCAGATCTACATGGAAGAATTGATGCAACATATATATTGTACTGGTCAGAATTGTATGTTCGTCTAA